>WBNO01021835.1:142534-436118 GCA_013400575.1 Peucedramus taeniatus
GCCCTGCCCTCCCCGGCCCGGCCCGGCCCGGCCCGTCCCGCCCGGCCGCAGCCCGGCTGTGGGGGAGGCTGCCCGGACTCCCGGGCTGTAACCCTGGGCTGCCTGCTTTCTTCCTAAAAAAGCATTCCCTGTGTTACGGCTTAAACCTAATTTGGAGGGCCGGTGGTGTGTTGAAGTCTTAGATTTCGAATACGTTTGCACGTGTTAGTGATATATAATTGTGGGTTATATTTTTGGGCATACTTGAGAGTCAAGATTTTGGTCAGGTGACTGCACCAGCTGTCCTAATGATTAAGCCTGATAAGGCTTTTCAAAGCTGTGAGCAGGTGCCATCGGACGTTCTACCATCATGCAAAATCAGCAGTTTAAAAAGCTCCACACCATATGGAATTGTGACCCCGATTAATTGTTTTAAGAATTATATCCTGAATGATAATATTCCTGTTATACATGGATTGTTTATGATGGAGTTATGTACTGGAGAGGATGTGAAGGTAGTTTATTCCTGCATTGCAGCTTTTATCTTTTTCTCTCTTTGAAAGCGTTTATTTTGCTGAACTAGGAAAAAAAGCTTAAACATACAGACTTACAGCAGTATGGTTTTGTAAAAAAGATGTGTAACTCTGTCTCTACAATGTTTCTACCAAGTAATAGAAGAAAGGTCTTGCAGGAAATAAGATTTTATTACAATGCAAATTCCTTTGGTGATGAGGAAGTACTAAATGTAGAAGGAAATATTCATGTATGCTGCTTTCTTGTATGATATTCAGTGAGGAAGAAATTCAGTCACATTCCATGAGCCTGTAAAGATTTTATACTTTTTGTATGGTGTAAATGCTGTTAAGAGGAAGAGTCTGAAACTGTGCCATAGAGTTTGTATATAGAGGCCTTCTTTTATAAATCTCAGATGATTGTTTTGGTTGTTCAACCAAAGCAAAGCGAAGCTTAGGTTGTCCAACCTCAGCAAAGCTGCCACACTTTCCTTCCAAACATAGCTGACTATTTCAGAGTGACATTTTAAAGACCTGACTTGAAAAATGAACAATCAAACCCACATAAAGTCGTTGTTTTTCTCTCTGACAGTACTTCTCATTATGTAGCACAGTTCCTCTCTGAGAGATAATAATGTCTGAAGAATAGTTTATTGCCTCTTTTGATTGCACACAGGTTGCAATGGTTTGCTTCTTTACTTTTGTGTGAACTAGTGGAATGTGATGGCCAGGCTGTTTATTCTGTTTTACTGCCTGCTCTTTGGCTATCCTCTCCTGAGAGTTAAAGCTACTTCTGTGCACTCCCACTGAAGACAATATAGAAGACCTATGTAGTCAGTACAGAAATTTCATTTTGGTGTTTAAAGCAAGTTTCCAAGTGTTCTGATAAATGTAACATAGCCCCATAATAGGCACTGTGAAGAAAATTAACTCTACCCAAGCAAAATCCAGCACAGCTGTGAAGGGCAGTATTTGTTGAACTAATTAGACTCTTTTTGTCCTGTCTTTGTAGAGGAATGGCTCCTTGTTGGTACAAAACAAGGGCATCTTCTGCTTTACAGGATCAAGAAAGATGTAGGTAAGTTGATTGTTATTTTTATTACCTGCACTTTTAGAGCTGTAGCCATTTTAACACAAGTGTGATTAATTGCTGATTTTTTTCTATATGGAATTTCATGTATGCAAAGTATGTTTTATTTCAGGTTTCTCTGTGTTTAAATTTATAGAAAGTGACTGTAATTTTTATGAATACAGTGTACAAATGTGTGTAAAAGCAGTGCAGTGTGTGAGTTGCCAGAGTTTTGATGTGTGTCGTCTTTTAATGACAGACTGGTTAGTGAGAGAGCAGATAACATTCAGTGGGTCCATGAGCATCATGGATGGGGAGGAGGGATAAATACAAACTAGTTTTGTCAGGTATTTACTCTTTCCCTGCCTCTTTGACAGTCCTAAGTGCTCATAGTCTGTTCAGGAATGCCACAAATAGAACTATTCTATTTTTGGTTTAGTTAAAATCGATTTTCTCTAAAGACATTTGTATTTCACATTACAGTAATGTAGAAACTGATGTTTTTGAATGCAGTGATATTTTGTAGCATGGCACAGGAAAGTAAACACCAAATGTAAGTTTACAAGTTCATCAGCTCTCGGAAGGATAATAATTTGTAGCTACTTGGATTCTAGAGACTGAATTCAGCTTGATTTTTCTGAAATTTGTAGGTTGTCTGTCCAATTGGAACATGCTAGTCTTGAGTTGCTAGTGTCTTATCTCACATGGTAAATTTCTCCCCCTTTTTTGCATCAATGCCAGGAGAGGTTATGTCATCAGAAAGTGTCTGTAAGTCTTTCTCCCTAAAACTCTTTTTAAACCCTTGTGGTGTAGTGTTTATTCCTTGTCTATTTTGCAGTGATGTGCACCCTAGCAATTTAAGTTACTGATATTTGATTAGTGTGGATGAAATCTTGATGAGTATCTTTGTATCTCTGGGTTTCAAATTACTTAAATATAATGCTTGTAATGTAAAACTTGGGCAAGGAAGAAATATAACTACTGTTGAGGCACTCAGCTGGGTAAAAGCAGTGTAATTTACATTTTCACCTGACTGTGTAGAAGACCCTCTGATGCATTTAGCTGTGATGTAAAAGCACAGATATGTTAAAGTGTCATTCTTCCGGTGTTAAGTGGCCAAGCTTGCTTTCATAATTATTTGTAATTTACTTAATGTAAGATATGCACAGTCATGAGCAGCTTCAGTTTACATACCCTCTTCAACCTTTCTGATAGGTTGTAACAGGTTTGAAGTGACGCTAGAGAAATCCAACAAGAACTTTTCAAAGAAGATTCAACAGGTGGGAAATACCATCTTCTTGATATGGGGACAGTTTTCAGGCAATAAATGAAATATCAAATGTACATCTGCAATTTCTGCTGTGCTTAGCAAAAAAAATCTGTCAAAGCTAAAGATTTTCTTATAGGTGTAACAGCCAAATGTTTTTGCCCACACTTCCTATAACAGAATAAGCTTGGTTTGATTGCTAAAGCAGAAACCAAAGAATTGGACCTTGCAGGTTCATTTTTGGCATTTGTTAGCTATAGATCTTCAGTTGTTCTGACTGAGAATATTTATAAAAATGATGGCAATATATCAACAGACTGTAATGTATTATTTGACTCTGAGATGATATCCTATAGGAATGTGAATGTAATTCCACTTACTTGAAATGTAGAAATAAAGTAACTGCCAGTCTTACTACCTTTTTTTTTTTTTTTTGAGAATCTGTGCCCAATGATTATATTGATTCCAGGAAAAACACCTTAAAGATTATGGATCCTCTTTCAGGATGCAACACTCTCTGTATGATTTAGAATTATTTTTCTACTAGAAACATACCAATGTTACAGCTTTTTCTACCAGCTTAGGTTGTAAATGCTGTGTGCCAGCTTGTGAAAAGTTACACTGAAAACCTTTTTCAGTGTAACTGATGAGTTGCAATAGCTGGAGGAAGGTTGTGCATGGAAAACTGCCTTGCTGTTCTCATTATTTTGAGATCTTCTTAGACTATCTATAATCAAACCTTGTTAAGAGTTTTAGTTTATGAATGGAGTCACTAACAGCATTCTCCCTTTCAGATCCATGTTGTTTCTCAATTTAAAATTTTGGTCAGTCTATTAGGTAAGCAAAGAAAAGTGTTTTATATCTAATGAGTCCTTCTTGATGCGTTTACTTGTCTGAATGTGGCATCCTTTCCACACACCAACATAGTCTGGTTGCTGAGAAGTCATTGTGTAGAACTTAGCTTTGCATTTTGCAGAGGAAGCATTAAGCAGCATAGATTGAGAAGCAGCTTTGCCAGCTGGGAGAACAAAGCATTAATGCTGATTTGTGGTTAGGAATGAAGAAGTACATGCATGCTCTAAAGTGTCTGTGTAAAATACAGCTTGTGTTGGCCCCTGTATGTACATGTATATGCATGCATATGTATCTGTGTGCACTGTGTGATAGGCACTAAAACTTCTGACTAAATTTGCTTGGTATATCAAATTTACTGTTGATGTCTTGCACCAAATTCACTATATGCAGATGTGATCTTTTAGTGTCTTGTGGAAGATTTAAGTTTGTTTGGCTCTGGCTTGCTTTAACTTAGGATCTTCTAATGTCTTTTTTTGTTTATATTACTACTTGCTTCTTTATGATCTCCAAGTCCCGCCTCTTCCAGCTCCAGCATTTGTAGATTTCTGCTGTTTGCATCCTCATGTATACAAAACAGTACCCTACATTTTCAGCTGTTCACTTTCCACTAATTTCAGGAGCCAGTTCAAAATGATCTTTGTTCATGCAATCTTCCATCTTGAACTTGCTCTGTTCTGGCCTGCTTGCTGTCCCTTCCACTCTGCCTTCCCCTGCTTGGTTAGCAGTACCTTCCTGTCGTTTTACCAATGCTGGTGTTAGTCCTCTTTTCTGATTTATTGTATTTGTATATGCCTTAGCATTTTTCAACTTTTGGGAAAGCACTTCTTTTCCTTTCTTGCAGCTCTTAGTTTCACAAGTTCTTTTTTATAAAAACATAAAATACAGTAGCTTGTTTGAATTAGCAATGACTCTACATGTATTAAATAATAATTGGAATTTTGTTTAAAACAGAAAATAACATTTACGTCCATGACCTGTTGACATTTCAACAAATCACCACAATTTCAAAGGCAAAAGGTGCATCTCTCTTCACTTGTGATCTCCAGGTAAGGGGAGGAATACAGCTGCACAGATGTCCTTACTCTTTGTAATAAGGATTCCTTTTTCATGTTGCTGTATGGATTAGGTTTGTTATTTTGTGTTAGATGAAAATTTATTGGTACTAGTGCTTTTTAAAATTGGTACCTACTGCATTTGCTTAAGGCAACAGTTTTTAATTATTTTTCTTACTCTGCTTCACAAAGTATTTTCCTGTGGCTGTTGTGATGGTAGCTTTTGATACAGAACTTTTGATATAAGACTTCAAAGCATTTTCAAAGTCCTATACTAACTTTGACTCTTCTTTTTTGAAAGGCCCCTTTAATATAAAAGCCATTTCCTTTCCTTGCATTGCCAGTGTACTAGCTCATTGTGGTTTCCTTCTGCAAGCAATTCTGTCACTGGGTGGTGTTTTTTTTTTTTAATTTTTTTTTTTGTGTGTGTGGTTTTTTTTTTTTTTTTTTTTTTTTTTTTTTTTTTTTTTTGTTTTTGTTTTGTTTATCTTTATTGGCCTAAGGAGTCCTAGAGTAGTTGTGGTAGATTCAGGCCCTAAAATGGTTCTGTAAGGTGTACAGTCCTCTGTTCATATACTCTGGTTCATTAAGTGAGTAATTTCTATTCAAGTGAGTTTCTTAGCCTGCCCATATTGTTCAGACACCTTTTTCATAATCAGAAGAGATAGCTTAGTGCTCTTCATCATTTTTTATCTTTTTGCCCCATGGGATCTTATTGTTAAATATTTTCTAGGAAGTACTTGGGGTTTTCTAGACATGAAAACTAATGTCTTTCAAAGCATCTTTACATCTGGTAATTGCAAAGTGGCTTCTTGTTTGTGTGTCCAGGCACTTAGCTTTCCTAGTATTTCTTGTCAAGAAACTTTTCCAACAGGTTAGAATATTAGATTATTAATGGTTTTATATGTTAGTATAACACATTCTTTGTGTTGTTCCATTTCCTCAACTCTCCTATACTGTATAGAGTTCCAGCTGTTTATCCTAGTTTCAGGGTTGGACTGATAGGTCTCTACTTATCTTCTGTTTGTGTGTATGTATGCCTTCTGTGCTTAGTTTTTTGGACTTCCTTGATGTCACAGTCACTGTCAAAGTTCGTTTTTAAGTATCCTGCCACCTCCCCAGCCTCCTTCCTCCCCCTCCCATGCTTCTTTTTTTAGGGAGTGCTGTTCTGGCATGAATAAACAAAGCTGCTCTTCAGTGGGCTGCTTTGCTCCTAGCAGAGGCTTCTTTTGGCCTTGTCTTACCTTCCTTGCCTCTCTGTGAGTGCCTGAGTTGGGTCTGTCTGTTTTCACAGCAGTCAGATACAGGGGAGGAGGTGCTGAGGATGTGTGTGGCAGTGCGTAAGAAGCTCCAGCTTTATTTCTGGAAGGACAGAGAGTTCCATGAGCTCCAGGTGAGTTGTGTTCTTTCTGTAGCCAGCTTGTCTCAGCAGGAAGGGTCATTGCTCTTCACTGCTTGTCGTGCAGTCCCTGTTACTCAGGGGCACTGCTGACTTTCAGAACACTGATGGTTGGTTCTGCAGAGATTTAACAGTGAAACAGCAGAGAGAAGTGAAAGTACATGTTTGAAATCACAGTTAATGGCATTAATACATTTTATAAGTTAAAGTAAGGGCTGTGTCCTGTATTTTAATGTTCTGGTTGCAGTACACTTTTAAGTACTTGAATTTTGAGTCAGTGAAATGTATGAGCATGCATACCTTGCAAAAGCATTATGGAAGTGGGTGCACTTCTACTCTAAGTTTTTCAAGCATGTCATTAAGTCAGAAGATAGTTATTTTTTTTCATTCCAGTATTCACAACTGCAGCTCTCTACACTTGTCAGAAACTAATTGAAATGGGTAGAGGCTTTTTCAGCTACAATGCCCTACTAGAAAATTTTCTACCAAAAATTATCAGTTAACTCAGAGCACACCTCTTTCCTGTACATGAGTCTAGCCTTTTTGCTGAGTACTGTCATTCCTTGGCAGTAGATGCTGGGCACAGGTGATGGGGAATATGGTGTTGACAAGAGAGCAGCCTGTTACCCTCTGTGTGGCCAGATTTGACTTTGCTTTTCCATTCATAACAACCAATTTAACCTGTTTTCCTCAGGGGGACTTCAGTGTACCTGATGTACCCAAGTCTATGGCCTGGTGTGAAAACTCCATCTGTGTAGGCTTCAAGAGGGACTATTACCTGATACGGGTAAGACAGGGCTGTGTAACGGTGTTTTAAGGAGATTTGGGTAGCAGCAGACACTGGAGGCTGCTCCTGTGCTCAGGAATTTAGCTAACAGATTTATGAAAACCAGCATCTGGTACTTCTGCTATTTGTGGCTTTGGAAAGGGCAGTCTAAGCCTGTCCTTTTAAATGGATATTTATCAGGAAGTGATCTTTTTGTTGCTGTTGAGACCAGCGTTTGCAGCTCTTGCAGAAAAAAGGAATTGGGGAAGATACATTTTGTTTTGGTAACAGTCTGTGTAAGCTCAGTTTGCATTTATTTAGTGTATTAAGAAATGAAATTAGCTCTAAAAGGACAAAGAGAACAACAATAACTCATTTGGCATATTGTGAAGCTTACCCATTCTTTCATTTTTCATTCTCAGCTGAACTGTAATTGTTTGAAAGCCTCTGACATTACTGTTAATTTAATATTACAGTTTCCACTTAGACTTCATTTGCAGCTATAGTTTATTCTTTCTTCTGCCTTTACAATTGGCTTCTGCAGGTATTACAGGAAAATAAGATGAAGATGAGGTGCACCACACGTGTGCATGTTTGTATGTGGGTGGCAGCACTGATCATTAGTCAAAAGGAAAACCACACATAATTCTTACAGTCATTTGAAACTGATGCTGCTCACAAAAGAAGAGGTGCCTTTCTGGAGTGCCCTCCTAGATGTTGATTCCTGCCATTCCAGTGATAGGAGTAGTTGTGCAGCTGCTAAAGCAACCAGGATGGAGACCAACTGTCCAAGTGTTTGCTGGGGTTGGCTCTGATGCTTGACTAACCTGTCCCTGAGTAGCTTCATTTCTCTAAATAGGCAGGAAAAGTACACGTGTTTTTATGGTGGTGTTTTCTGATGGCTGGCTATTGATTATAAAATGATTGAGCTGTAAGGCAAGGGAAGCAGCAGAAATGTGTGGCTGGAGTTGAAGAAGGATTCTCTGTTTTG
Organism: Peucedramus taeniatus; assembly: GCA_013400575.1. Taxonomy (NCBI): domain Eukaryota; kingdom Metazoa; phylum Chordata; class Aves; order Passeriformes; family Fringillidae; genus Peucedramus; species Peucedramus taeniatus. Next base: position 150,425 of record WBNO01021835.1, read on the forward strand.
GTTGTTATATCAGCTCATGAAGCAGCAGTTTTTTGTGAGTTCAGTTCCCACTATAGCATGTGGCCAAATTAATGAGTTGCTAGGGCAGGGGAAAATGGCTAGGCAGGTTTCTAGGCTTTTAGTTAGTTTTGGGGTTTTTTTATGTGGCAGTGCTCACTCATGCCATAATAAAACAGTGTTAAAAATTTTGGCCTAAATGAAGGGTTTGGATGCTTTAGCTGATTGTGCTGCTGTGCTATTATGCATTTTATAAACTGATGTGAATGATGTGCTCAGCTACTATCATCATCTCAGACATAAAAGTAATAATTTTTTATTTCAGAATGATGTATAAACAGGATAAATTATGACATGCAGAAACTCTTTAAATTTGCACTTTGTCCTGTTTGTGATTAGCCTGGGCTGCAAAATCCCTCTAGGGGTTTTTGCTTTAGTCTTATGCAGCTTTGAAGAAAAGGTTATTGTGCAAAACACTTTTTTTTTTGTTTTTATGTTCTTTATTATCCTAGGTGGATGGAAAAGGATCCATCAAAGAGCTGTTTCCCACAGGGAAGCAGCTGGAACCATTGGTAGCTCCTGTAGCAGATGGAAAAGTTGCAGTTGGCCAAGATGACCTAACAGTTGTGCTTAATGAAGAAGGGGTCTGTACTCAGAAATGTGCCTTGAATTGGACAGATATTCCTATAGCCATGGGTGAGAAGTAGCAGTTTGGTTTTGGTTTTGTTTAAATTTACTTCTTTACTGTTGTATATGTGATAAAATCATTATGTTTGCAGTATTTTGAAACTAGCTGGATTTGGAGTGTGACAGTTTCTACAGTGTTCTAAGTTGTACTCTAGGGAAGGTTTCATGTATTTGTTTTTGCTTCTTAGCCTTCTTTGCTTGTGGTCTGTGGGTGTCTCTCCTCATAAAATAGGTGTATTCCATATCTTCTATAAAGGGACAAGGTCTGAAATGGAAGGTAGTGTGTTAAAGCACTGTAGTTCTGGGTGCCTCAGTTTCCTTATGGTGAAGGATGAGCAAAAGGCTTGGTAGTAGTCTGTCAGCAAATTGCTGTCAGTGTCAGGCACTGAGTTTTGAGTGTGTAAAAGGGGCACATTTCAAGGGGATAAAAAATGGAAGAGAAGCCTCAAGTCACAGATTGTTTCAAGGAATGCTAGAGAACAATCAACTTAAATGTTTCCCTTTTCTCATGAACAGAGCACCAGCCTCCCTACATCATTGCTGTTCTGCCGAGGTACGTGGAGATCCGCACTTTTGAACCCCGGCTGCTGGTGCAGAGCATCGAGCTGCAGAGGCCACGCTTCATCACCTCTGGAGGGTATTGATATCACTCACTATCACTGTTGGCTGGCTGGCTGGCTGTAGCACTCTGAGAAACTGAGAGAAGAGCAGCTTTTCTAACTCTCACCTTAAGATGTAGCACTGAAGCAATCTGTTGGATTTTTATGGAGATTGGTGGAGGCCATACCCTGAGGAGGAAAGATAGAGTTGAGGGTCTTTAAGAATTTGGAACACTGGAGATACAGTCTTCTTTCTGCTTTGCAATAATGCTCCAGTTGTTCTTGGATTGGTCCATGTTTGTATTACTGGATTGGGATTCTTTTAAGATAGGGTATTGCTTCTTTCTGAGCACTGAAACTTAATAATTGACATTTTTTTTGTCTTGTTTACAGCACAAACATTATATATGTGGCAAGTAATCACTTTGTTTGGAGGCTCATTCCGGTGTCCATAGCCACACAGATCCAGCAACTTCTGCAGGACAAACAGTTTGAGTTGGCTTTGCAGTTGGCAGTAAGTACTCAAAAACTTGAGTTTGCAGTGGGTACAATTGTGCAGAAGTACACAAAAGGAGGTTTGCCATCTGCTTAACTGTAGTGAGTCCACTAATCAGTCAGTATAACCTCCCAACTGTCCACTTTGCACAGACTGGTAAACTCTAGACTTTTTTAACTGAAGTTTTTGTTTTGTGCTGTCTTTATTCCTTATTGATCTATTGTGGTGTAGATTTTGAGAAATCATCTTTTATATGAAAGATTACTTCTCTTAGCTGTTTAATTGGTTACCTTCTTTTAGAATTTGAAATCATTTGAGCTTCAGAATCTTCAGACTGCTTGTAAACAGCGTATTTTGGAGTTGTGAGTTTTGTCACATGACCTTTTTTTGGGTAATATTACTCCTGAAACAATAATTTGTTAGAGATGCTGATGCAGTATGATTAATTGTACTGCTCTTACTGTGTTAGAATTTTTTGGTTTCTGGAAACTACCCTTAATTAATTGCATTTTAAATTGCTGACTTGAAAAAAAATTTGAAAAGGCAAGTGAGTGAAGAGACATTTGCTGTGACAGAGCAGGTGTACAGGTAACCAGAGGTGGCTTTCAAACCCTCTAGGTTATCTCAGTGACACAATAAGAAGAGACAGGCACCATCAGTGTTCACTTTGGGAGATTATCTTTTTTTTCCTACTTTCTCCACAGGATAATGCTCCTGTTAATTCTCTAGGGTGTTTCTCTCTCCTATGAACTCTGAGAGTTTTTAATGTTTGTTAATTTGTATGCAGGAAATGAAAGATGATTCAGATAGTGAGAAGCGACAACAAATTCACCACATAAAGAACCTCTTTGCCTTCAACCTGTTCTGCCAGAAGCGTTTTGATGAATCCATGCAGGTTTTTGCCAAGCTTGGTACAGGTAAATGCTTGGGTTGGCATTGAATCATTTAACTTACGAGGAATGAAGTCAAGCTCACTGGCTATTTTATGGTTTTTTTTGTTTGTTTTCTGTTTTGTTTTAGTTGAAAAGAGTGCTATCTTGGGCAGATCTGTCCCCTGTGAACAGCAAGCAGCCTGGGCAGCTATTTAGTTATTTTTTTGGTGGAGCTGGTGATTAATTACTTAATAACTTAATTAACTACACACTTAAGTACAATTAAATACTTAATAAACTACACTTAGTAAATTAAGTTAAATCAGGAGTTTGTCCTTTTTACAGGATATATTTGTATTCTAGAGTATTTAAAGCATGCGCAGCATGTGCACAGACCCTTTGAAGTTGAATGTCTCAGCAGCTGCTAAAAGCCTACTTGTAGCTTGGAATGAAAAATAAGGAACATCTGTAAAGTTGCAAGATCATTGGACTCAGATGAGGACCCTTAATCCTTGGTTTAGCCAAGATGCTGAAACCAGGAAGTTTTCCTGTGCTTTTGGAAGTCACAGTGATTGCTGATACTAGGTCATACTAGGGCTATTGGAAGAATGCTTGAAGACTGAACTACCATGGAATAGTGCTTAAGAATGAGATTCTTTTTGCTGGTGACAGAATCCTCATGTGCATTTAAACCTATAGCTTATTTTCATGACACATAATTTTTACTTTGGAAAACTACAGTGAAAGACAAGGGCTGAAACTCAAGGTATTTTGAGCTTGAATTAGAGGATAGTAATTTTGAATTTGCTTAAGCTCTGTGAAAACGGGTGTGTGCTAGTTACAGATGTTACTATTTAGTTCTTGTTTCAAAAGCACTGTAAATCTCTTAAAACATTGCTTGTTCCTAGAAATCCTGTCTTACTGTCAGAGAGGTTAATGCTAGGAATTTGCAAGAAGAGCAGTAAGATTGTAGTAACGGCTTGTCCTCCAAGTGTGCCAAGTGCACAGGTTGGAAGTTGCTGTGCTTGGGCTCTGAAACACATTTTGCTCTTGCTTCTTTTGTGTTGTTTTAGCTTCTTTACTGTAATGAGCAAATTTTGTTTAGGCTCTAGAACCTTGTGGATGTACAAGTAGACTACAGACTGCTCTGTTAGAAAGATAAGTTTACTCTGAGTTTGCAAAAATAATATGAATAGTTACTAATACCAGTTATTTTTTGCATAGATCCCACTCATGTGATGGGTCTGTATCCTGACCTCCTGCCCACAGATTACAGGAAACAGCTACAGTATCCCAACCCCCTGCCAGGGCTCTCTGGGGCAGAGCTGGAGAAGGCACATTTAGCTCTGATAGACTACCTAACTCAAGTGAGTGCTCCTCTACTGGTTTTAGAGCAGGATTATTCAGTTCTAGCATGCTTTGTTAACTTGGTGCAGGAAGCAGTGCACCTAGTCCAGCTCTGTCATGCTAGCCTTAATGGGCTGTCTACATGTCTGGAAAATATGGCAGCAGCCCCTGAGTGAGCAGGGGAAGTGGAACACATGAGATACCCTACAGATATGTGTAAAACATCACATGTGATTGGATGAAATTTCCTTAAGGAGTGGATCTGACTATGAGTCCAGTATTTTATTTCTGGTATCCTTCTGAAGAGAACTTGAGCATTTCCTTTTTTTTTGTTTTTGTTCAATGATTGTTATTAAGGGCACTCTGTCCAGGAGATCGGTTGAGGGCATGCAATAAAAGGGGGAATGGGAATTAATGGGCATTGTAAGTTCCCACCCTCTTTATTTTGTTGTAACTGGAACCTGAACTGTTTAGTTGCCATCCTTACTAGAGTAAAAGGAAGATTGTGCCTGAAGGAGGATAGATTTTATGCCTAATAGTGTAAAATCCAAATAGTTTTCCAAATGTTTTAAATGTTTTCTTCTCTAAAATGTCTGTTTGAGTTAACAGAATTTCTTTCTGACAATTTTCTCAAGACTCTGGGCATTTTGCAAAACTATAAATATGCAAAACAAATATATACATCTGAATATGGTTGTAAAGTTTGTGTTGAATAGCTAGTTATGATTAAATTCTTTGGGAAGCAGTTGATTAAAAAAAGGTATTAAATTGGCTTAATTTAGTCTTTGTAATTGGTGGGGTTGTATATGCTGAGGTGAGATGTAGAAATCCATGGCCTTTGCTGTTAAAATTTCATTTGATGTCCTGCAGAAAAGGAGTCAGCTAGTGAAGAAGCTAAATGATTCTGATCATCAGTCCAGTACCTCCCCCCTCATGGAAGGAACACCCACGATCAAATCCAAAAAGAAGCTGCTACAAATCATTGATACCACCCTGTTAAAGTGTTACCTGCACGTGAGTTTCTGTCTGACCTAAAGGCTTTGCCACGGGAGCTCTGTTGGAATTTCAGACTGAAACATTTAAGAAAGAGGATAAGGAGCTACTTCAGAAATGCTCACACAACTGTCTGTCTTTGATCTAAATAATGTGTAAAATCTGAGCATTGACTAGTTTCCTCACTGGGCAGGAAGCAGTTTCAGGGAATGAGGCAGATGTGTCTGCCTGGTTGCTGCCTCTGTCAAAAGAAAGTGGTTGTGGCTGTGTATTTTAAAGGTTTAATGAATACTTTTATTGCCTTATATTGTTAAACACAGGAAAGTATGATCTTGGCTGTTAGGATGTTTTTCAAAGCTTGACCTCTGTTGTTGAAGGGGAGTAGCTTTGATGTGTTGTTTTCTTTCTGTCCTCAAAATTATGAAAATTAACATGGACCTTACTGTAAGATACTAAACTGTAATTTCTTATTTTTCTTATGCTGTGAGGCTTCCTTCCTCCCCTGCCCCACTTCCAACTTGTGTTTTGTACTGTACACAAGAAGGTGCACATCCAGTGAAGTTTTAAGTGCTCCCTTTTTTCTTGCAGACAAATGTAGCACTGGTGGCCCCACTGCTACGTCTGGAGAACAATCACTGCCATATTGAGGAGAGTGAGCATGTACTAAAGAAGGCACACAAATATAGTGAGCTGATAATACTGTATGAGAAGAAAGGTCTGCATGAGAAAGGTAATGATGAGGTTGGGAGAGGAGGAGGAGTAGAAGCATGTGTTCTTTTATTGTGTTTTGACTTCAGTTAGCAGGCAGTGTTCTGAAGAGGCTGTTTAATCACTATCTTGTAATTAAATCTGTCTTTGTTCCTGTTACAATTTGGTCTGTATGTTCAAAACAAAACTCTTGTTTTGTTTTGTCTTCAGTAGCATAACAGGGAAAATGCACATTTTTGTGGTTCATGTTGGAACTAGCAGTTACAAAGGAATTAACTTCTTTTCTTTTGAAAGCCTTACAGGTCCTGGTGGATCAGTCAAAGAAAGCCAACTCGCCTTTGAAGGGGCATGAGAGGACAGTGCAATATCTGCAGCATTTGGGTGAGTGTGAAGAAGAGCAGTATTTCTGTGGGGTTTTTATTCTTGTTTGGCTTAGTGTTTATTCTGCTGTTTGGCAGCTTTCTGGGGGCTGTCAAGCTGAAAGGGCAACCTTGTTACCTTGTTTGGTTTCTTGCATAATGCAGCCTTCAAGTATTAGCTCAAGAGATTCAAGTTCTGTTGAAGCTTAAATATCTTTTTGGAAAACATTCCTTATTTCTGATTAAAATATCCACTGGGAAAAAATGGGCCATAGTAATTTGGATATTCTTCCAGTGATGAAGAGTGAAGTAGAAAATTATTCTGAGTGAAGTAGAAAATCTTCTTTAGTCTACTCTTTTCTGTCAATTTCTGGGCATTTAGTGAAATAGTCTTAGGTAGTTCTCAAGTAATTACAAATTCCTCCAGGCTTGTAGCTATGGTCTTTTCAGTCATCAAGTATGCATTACTGATGGGTATTTAATATTTGCCTTGTGTCAATAGAGTGAGCATTTGTTTATTGCGTCAAAGCAAATATTAATTGTGTCATTTGCCATCAACAATATGCTTTATCAGTGCATAGGAGTATTATACATTTACTGGGGTGGTAGATAGTTTTCTGTGTTGCATTGTTTTTATCTTTTAAAACAGGGTTGTGCAGAACCTTTTCCTATTATAGCTCATGTTTAAATTAAGGATGTGTTGCTGAGGAAGGTTAGAAATTCCCTGTCTGTGGCCTGTGGGAATCCCCATGCAGATGAATGTTATGTTATGTGCTGAGGGAGCCAGTTGTTCTGTTTTGTGGTGCAGTGTGCTGTTTTCCTTTTAGTATATTGATCAATAACCTTTTGTAGTTATTTAATGAGCTCCTCCTCTCCTCCTGATGTTTTCACTGTTTTGAGTAGGTTTTAACTTCATATTTTATTTGCTTGGGATTTCAGCAAAGGCAGCTTCATCAGTGTTTTGGCAGAGAGCTGTTCTAATTAATGTCACACTTCTTTATAAGGAGTTAGACTCTCTGTTAGAGGGTGAGGGGAAATTCCATGACTTGTCCTATCTTTCTTTAAAATTTTTTCTGTGAGGGTAGCATGCCCTGTGAATTCAGAAAGTTAATAGAGCTCAGCAAAATTCAGACCCACAAGTTTATTGCTATTTGTTAAGTCACACTTTTGTTACTGAAACTTTGAGATTGGCTCTTCTGGGAACTATTTCAATTGTTTTACTTCACATGCATATCATCTGCAGTTCTAAAATTTATTTTTAAAATTCTGCTAATATGAAGATGCTGCTTGTTTTAAATACTGTGGGATGGAGAAAAGCAAACAATGACTGCCTTTTTATAGGGTTGCTTTTAGTTTCTCTTTTCTTCTATAGTTGTGTTATGTTGTTCGGGCAGTGAATGCCTCAATGATTCTGAGCAAGAGGGTGAGGGGAAATGTTTTCCTAACATGTTTTATTAGTATTGTGAACCAAATTGTCCAAACTGTAGTATTCTTTTTAAAGGGGCAAGTCCTACATTTTGCTAAAAGCTGAGAAGCTGTTACCTGTCATGTAGTTTCTCTGCCAGTTATTTCAGTACTACGATGCTTTGCTACCTGTTATGAAGTATTTGACCATTTGCTGTAAAAGTCATTAGACTGACAGGCTGGAAATGGACTGAAGGAAGCTACACAAGTGAAAAGTTCACTGCCTCTCTACCCTAATTCAAACAAGTTGAAAGGGAAGACTTTTGGAATGTGATCGAGGCAACCAGTCTTGGTTTTGGGCTGAATTCTTTACATTTGGTGACACTTAGTATTTGAGTTAATTTTTGTTTCTGTTTGAAGTCATGCTTGTGAAGCAATGAAATTGTAGCTTTGGAATGAGTGATTTGCTTGACTTGAGCAACAACTGGATTCTTCATGTAAATTAAGCTTTGCTGGCTCTGAAAGCATCTGCTTGTGTTGTGAATAGATATATATTTAGGATTTTAACATTGAGCACTGCTGCTTTTTGTATTCCAGGCACAGAGAACTTACACTTGGTATTTTCCTACTCTGTCTGGGTGCTAAGAGATTTTCCTGAAGATGGACTGAAGGTAAGTGTGGTTGAAAGAGATACCTTGTCATTGACATTCTTAGTGTGGTATATGGAATTGGGATAACTCATTGTAAGAAGCTCCTTAATGCTAAATCAAATAAAATAAATAATTTGTATTTTCTGTGTTCAGTACTGTGCTGATGTTAGCAGTAGATAAAGCAGGTCAATCTTTCACTTTTTATGCTTTTCCTTTCTTGAAACACCTTATATTATAATAAATAGATAGGAACATTTGATAGAACATTTCATGTTATTGATGCCACACTTTTGCACAACTGCCTAATTGAGTATTTAAATGTCTCATGTTGATTTGCCTATAAAATTGACTCCCTGTATTTGGGAGGTGTTGGGTAAGAGAAGAGTGTTCACCAGGGCAGAAGTGGGGATGTTTGTTAGTCTTTTCAGATGTGAAGCAACTTCTCAGTGCCTGAATAAGCTGCTCAGATTTTTTTTATACTTCTTGTGCTAACTGTTTGGACACATGATATGCTGGGCTTCGGTGCCTCAGAGAAAAATATACTGTGGCACTTAAAAAAAAGAAAATCACCAATCTGAATACAATTTTATTTAACAGATATTTACAGAAGACCTCCCTGAAGTGGAAGCTTTGCCACGAGACAAAGTGCTCAGTTTCTTGATAGAAAATTTTAAAAGCTTGACTATTCCTTACCTGGTAAGAGCTCAATCTCTACTAGTGCATTTTACCTTCAGTACAAAATGTTACCTGTAAGATATTAGTTCTCCAGGAGTTGGAGCCTGATGCTGTCTCACAGAATGTTAGTTGTGCAAAGAAAACATAATTGAAATACATGAAATCCTGAAGTCAAGCTTGGTAAAGGCAAGCATGGCACTGTTCCTTATAAAGAATTACTTCCCAGAGGAAGTGTCTACAGCTGAGCCTTAACATGTATTTACAGGAACACATCATTCATGTCTGGGAAGAAACTGGTGCAGACTTCCACAACTGTCTGATCCAGCTGTACTGTGAGAAAGTGCAGGGCTTAATGAAAGAATATCTCTGCTCTTTCCCTGCAGGTATGTCTAGCCTTTTCTGGTGGGAGGACCAGGGGTATGAGAGAGCACAGGGTAGCCTTCATATTCCATGTTGTAATCCTTCCCTGTTGAGATCCAGCATAAGATACCTAAGTGATAGAGGGAACTGAAAAACTTGTGGGTTTGTAAGAGAGTCTAGTTTATTGCCTCTCCAGAGATCTTTCAAGGGACCCAGCAACACTTTGTTCATAGTTAAATCAAATGGCAGCTACTGCTCCCTGACTTCTGCGTGTTAAGGGTGGGGAAGAGTTTTGAATAACATGGGTATTGCTTTAACCAGCCATGGGATGTGTTTTAGGAACTGAAGTTAGTTTGGCAGGTACACGACAGCCCCAACTCATGTAACAGTTCTAACACCATTTAGTTCCTCTTCATAATGATTTATCTTCTTCTGTGTACTAGTGTAGTGAGATAGTTGTAATAATTTAGCTTATATTGTTTTCTTTCATATAGACAGAGCTCCAGTGCCTGCTGGGGAGGAAGGAGGAGATTTGGGAGATTACCGGAAAAAGCTGCTTCTTTTTCTGGAGAAGTCCAGCTGGTATGAACCTAGTCGACTTATTAGTGACTTCCCCTTTGATGGTGAGTTCTGTTTCTATAGGTTAACTAAACCCTAGCTATTGCACTGTACAGCAAAACTTCCTCACTTATAGAATCATTGTAACTAGAAATAGAGAAGATGACTCTATCTGTAGTTGTAGGCCACTGGTGTGTATACCAACTCTGTTTTTGTTGGCACAATTGGGTTTACCAGTTTCTGCAGGGTTCCTGTAACTGTTGACCTAAGACCTTGTAGCATCTCCCAGCTGTTTAGCCTAACTTTGTGATGACCAAATTGCTCAATAGATCTGAAGGTTGTTGTTTCTTAAGGTGACTTTTATGAAGGTTTCTGAGACTAGTGTAAAATGTAGACTTACAGTGTCAGTGTAACTTATACTGTAGCCTGAGCACAGATTAATATTTCCTTCTGTTAGTCTGGTCACTAATTTTGTCATTTCTCTGTGTAGCTACTGTTTTAATTCTTCATGCTGTCACTAGGTCTCCTAGAAGAACGTGCTCTGCTCCTGGGTCGAATGGGGAAGCATGAACAAGCTCTGTTTATTTATGTTCATATTTTGAAGGACACCAACATGGCTGAAAAGTAAGGATTTCTTTATTTTATATTTTTTGCATTTTTGCCAGACATATTTTGCTGACTGCTGTGTGGATAGGATGATGAGCATGAACATTGTAAGTCTTCAGGATCTTCTGGGTTTTCACATTTTATTGACCTCAGAGCTCTTCTGGGTGTCTCTTTATTACAGATGCTGCTGCTGTCCCCTTGAGGTTTGCCTTTTCATGCTCTTCTGTCATTGTGCTTTAGGGCAATATGACCATCATCAATGAGTTACTACTTTCCACCTGTCCTTAGTCTGTGATCTTGAGTGTTGTTTTGCATCCTTTCTGTTTGGAGAGATGCTCACTAGCCCACATTAAAAAGAATCCTTGTTAGTGAAGATAGAGCATTTTTCTATGTGTTTTGTGCCAGGGAACCTCCTGAGTAAATCAGAAGTACTCAGGTAAAAATAGAATTACCCAACACTGGCAGGTATATCTCAACAATGGGACCTGTTCAACATAGTTGCTTTTAAAGCTATTTTCAGCAAATGCTTATTAGAGGGCATTCATCCCTGGTATGCAATGTACAGTAATAAACAGCTTCTTTTTGTGATTCAGATACACTAATTAGATATATCTACACACAGGTTTTTTGTGCTGTGATGTGTTGATTGCAGATATCTTTTTTCCCCCTTTTTCTTACACAGCCAAATTCAGTTTGGCTTTTGCCTTAAGGCTTTTTAAGTTGATTGGAAGTGGAGACTTGCACAAAGCTTTGCTTCTCTCAGCATTGTGATGCAGAGTAAATGGTGTAATCCTGCTGTGCAGTTTGAATCAATCTGAATCAGATGTACAGTCACTTAACTTGGATGACTTCAGTAATCATAACGTTTAAATGTCAGTTTCTCTAAACTGATTCTTTGGATCTTATAACTTTTATTATATTGTTGTTATTGTTGTATTGTTATGTTGTTGTATTATATAATGTTTCTGTATTTGTCTTGATTCTTCTCTGTTGATTCTTCTAGCTACTGCCATAAACATTATGACAGAAACAAAGATGGCAACAAAGATGTAAGTAGCTTCTTGTTCAATAAGGAAGTAGAGGGCTGTTCATACCTTGTTCAAGACTTGAAAGTTCTTGCTCTGTATAGACTTCTTCAGGGTTTGTGTAGTGTATGGGAACCTCGGTATAATCTCTTGGAATTTAGGAATTCCTAGATGATCGTGGAGTGTTTTTTGTTGAGAATGTTACTATATCATTGGATTTGAGCCTACATTAAGAGCTGTTTAAATGAGCAGTTCAGAATTTTGGGTGGCATGGGTACAACTTAGTACCATTGCTGGGTTTTACCAGCACTGACAGCTGTGGATACGTTCAGCAGTATTAGAACTTCCTTTTGTGTGCTACAGGTGTATCTGTCCCTGCTGCGCATGTATCTCTCCCCACCCAGTGTTCATTGCCTGGGACCCATCAAGATGGAGGTGCTGGAGCCTCAAGCCAATCTGCAGGCTGCTCTGCAGGTTTTGGAACTGCACCACAGCAAACTGGATACCACTAAGGTAAGTCAGACCTGTAAGTACTCAGTTTGTGCTGTTGGCAGGAGACTACAGAAGGTACTGGAGTAGGCAAGTGAATAGAATGTGTCAATCTAAGTGTCTCAATTTCTGTTCTATTTTGGTCTCTAGTCCTTTTTAACTTTTTCTAACTTTGTTCCAGGCAATAAACCTACTCCCAGCAAATACACAGATTAGTGAGATTCGCATCTTCTTAGAGAAAGTACTCGAAGAAAATGCTCAGAAGAAAAGATTTAATCAAGTGCTTAAGAACCTTCTCCATGCAGAGTTTCTGAGGGTAAGCATCTACTACCTGTTAGTTATTGAAATAATGTTTTAAAATACATTCAATATTGAAATTTACTGTTTCTTATAGGGGATGGGTGTCCTCTAGATGGTGCTGTAATGCACCTGAAATTAAATGGGAACTGTGTAGTTTGAACATCCTTTTTGCAGGAGATGGCGTGATTCATTTTAGTTTGGATGAGGTGTCTGTCTTTGCTCACTGTGCTGTGGTGTGCACTGCAGAATCACCTCAGCTTGGACTGGGTTTCTTTCAAATGAAGTGATCCAGGGAAAGCAGTTCAGTTGTTCACCTTAACACCTTAGTGGTTGAATGCCTTAGGCTGTGGACCAAGGCGAAAGTAAAACCCTGTGATTCATACAGTGTGGGTTTTGGGTGTTCAGTAGCACCTGCTCTGCTCCACAGACCTGCTTCTTCTGTGCTGCACAAGTTGATAATGTAGATACAGCCACTGCCAGTTAAACGTTGTGATGGTTTGCAGTTTCTTCAGACCAAGGTGTGGCATTGCTTTTTGAGCAGCTTGGGTTTTTTTATCCTTCTTTAGGTCCAGGAGGAGCGGATCTTGCATCAGCAAGTTAAGTGCATAATTACAGAGGAGAAGGTGTGCACTGTTTGTAAAAAGAAGATAGGTAACAGGTGAGAGAGCTGGGTAAACTGAATCAAATATTAATCTGGTACACTTAAACTAAGAATGTTGGAAAACTGAATGTATATATAGCCAGAGAGAACAGCAGTATGAGTGAGCCATTTGAAGAGTGTTTGAATTACAAATTATATTCATTAACTGGATGTTTAGGAATACTTTAAAGCTTTGGTCAGTGAATTTGCTGTAAGAGTTTAACCTCCTTTCAAAAATGTAGTATAAAACCCCTTCAGAAACTCCCAAGAGTTCTTACTTCACAACTCTAGAAGGCATAAAATTGGTCCTCATACTGAATTTTGAAAAATTTGTAAGAGCACTGCGTTTCTAAGAACCTGCTTCTAACTGTAATTGAGGAGGATGATATAAAGAATTTTAAGCTAAGATACATGTGTAGTTTTCTCTATATAATGGCTTTATGGCTCCCTGACTGATTTATGTTTTGTAGCCTACATGCAATAGGATGTTTAAAAGTAGAACTAATTTACTTGATGATTTGGGTGCCAATGCCCCTGAGATGAGCTCACTTGGTTAGAGCATGGTGCTCATAACACCAGGGTTGTAAGTTCAATCACTGTACTGACCATTTACTTATGAGTTGGACTCTTATCCTTGTGTGTCCCTTCCAATTCAGAATATTCTGTGAATCTGTGAACTTTTCTTCTACCATTCCTAGTCACTAATTTTGTGTTAATATAGAATGCAAATTTTATTTGCACTTGTTTTTTTTCTTTCAACTGCAGGGAAATGCTTCATGACTCAGTCATTATTTTCTTCTTGATGGGAGCCCTTCTGAGATATCAGTAGCATTTACAATGATACGGAAAGGTTCTTTTCCCAAAACATTTTAATAAATATCAGTCTAAATATTGGTACACATATGAAATTTTTTGTTCTTAACATGCAGCATGTAGCATCAGAATTTAAATTTGAATATGCAATATTGTTTTGGTTGCCTAGAATTTTTCTAGTGCTGTTAAGTTCAGCAAGATTTTGAAGGGCAAGCATGTCCCCCAGTCTTTAACTTGTTACCAGTGACTTCCAAGTAAAGCGTGCCTGCAGAAATGAAAATAGATTTTAAAAACCTCCAAGCAAACCTCTTACAATATCCATAGAATTCTTTTGTCTGTTTTCTCTTTAATATGTTCAGTTTAAAAAAGTGTCACTATTGTGTCGCTCTCTGATTCTGCCCAACTTGGATGCTCTTGTTTGAATATGGAAAACAATGCTTGTTTTGACAGCTGATGTTTGTGTTTTGTTCTCTTTACAGTGCATTTGCTCGATACCCTAATGCAATAGTCGTGCATTATTTCTGCTCCAAAGAAGTCAACACACTGGACACCTGACCATGTCTTGGTCAATAATCCCAACATTCTTATGAAATTCAGTACTGATGACTAAAGAAGTTGATGTGACTGAGATTTTTGAGGCTTGTTGCTAGGTTCTCTTACACTGGGTAGAAATAATTTGTATCTGTGGACTGACTGTACCTACCCAGCAATATTGATTTACTAGAAAATTACTTTAACCATGTTGTTACAGTCCTGGCAACTACACCGAACCTCTCAGTCTTCAGATGAAGAATAGAAACTGATTTTTGTAGTGAGTTTTGTAACACACTCCAGCCTTGCAAATGAACCATTAGACAACTGTTGGGCGTTCACCACAAATCAAGTTTTACAATAAAATGTACTTTCTTAGGGTGGCAATGTTGTGATTGGCCTTGTATATAAGTATTTATTCAAAAAAGAAGAAAATTCCCTGAAAGTCTTTGCAGCCATATCAGCATTGCATGGAGATCACCAGGTGTTTGTCATAGAGGAGGCTTCTGTGTCTGTTTCTAAACTTAAGGAAGTGTAACGTTTATCTCAGTGACAGAAATGGTTTAAAGTGTTGGCCAGAGGACTCTGTTGATATTCAGTGGTTTTGCCTGACCTTCTGGTAAGTTGTTTCACAGGAGATAATCAGACAAATGGTAGATACCACTAAGAAGCTTTTTTTTCCTTTTTGTTTTAGTTTGAGAGCTATAAATTGAATTAACTTGTGTGTTGTTTGCACTGACTATGTTCACCCTTAGTGTGAATGGAAGCTCAGAAACTGTTTGAAGAAGTTCACATCTGCACTCAAGGGATAAAGCAAAGAACACCCTATAAAGCAATTTCTGGAAGGAGTGAACTCTAGTTACTGCTTGAGCTTCTGGACTATGCTTGAGACTTTTGTATATAAATTCTTTAGTCTCTGGTTCACTTTCCAACATTGAAGAAAAATCCAGACTGTTTCAACATCTGTGTATTTGAAATGCTCTAGAACTGCATTCTGCTCAGGCTGGTACTGTTCTTAGATTACTCTTGGGCCAGAAGTCTTAACACAAGAACTAAATTGTACCATACTCACTCTAAACTGTAATATTTTTGTCTAACTTATTTTTTCAGAAACATTAATCAGTAGCAGATTGGTATGAGGGACAAAATGTTTGTTGCAGAAGGAATCTCTGGAGTGGTAATGAAAAGGCAGCAGTAGCAAATAACCCAACAGAGTAGAGTGGCTGTTTGACTCCCAACAGCCTGGTCTAGCAATACTTATAAATTAAGTCATTATTAAGTGGTATGGAGCATGACATGTAACTACCGGATATCACCTCTTAAAGAACAAGCTGATAAATAAATCTTGTCTGCCTAAAGTTTAGTTGAACCTCAGTTAACATCATAGGTTTACTTAAATCATGTGAGTGTTTTTTTAGGAACAGATCTGCTGTAGGCTGAAAAGAGTCCAAATTCATTTTCATTTGCCAGTGTTAATAGTTTCCCTTTATAACTGTTTTTCCTTGTTCATATGTGTTTGTATTTATTGTTCTGGATTTCTTAGTCCAATGTTTTGCTTGGATGTCTTGGGCAGTATTGCTACTGAATACTTTCTGCAGAGGCTGGATAGAGGGAATCTGTGGTGTTAATGTTTTTAAACTTGTATTTCTTCTGTTTGAAGGAGAGCCTAAAAATACTTACACTAGATTTGCACATTCTGTATAGATCTTTATATACTAGTTCAGGTACGATGGGAAGATGGTTTGGGAGAGTTGTGTTTACAGGTTGTAGAGAATGAAGAGAGGGTATTTAAAAAGACCCTGCATTCTTTGTATACAGATACATCAATGCTACTCTAATTTTTACTTATGTTTAGTACTGGTAGTATGATTTTTATTTGCCTCCATTATCTGTTACCAGGATCTTCATTATGCTCTTATTTACAAGACTAAAGTTGTGCCTCTGTTCATCTCCACTGCATACCTTTTACAGAGATGTGGTTTGTGCTGTACTTTTTTTTTTTTTTGTTGGTTCATACAGTGTGCTTTGGGTTTACTAACCATACAGCA
Organism: Peucedramus taeniatus; assembly: GCA_013400575.1. Taxonomy (NCBI): domain Eukaryota; kingdom Metazoa; phylum Chordata; class Aves; order Passeriformes; family Fringillidae; genus Peucedramus; species Peucedramus taeniatus. The sequence goes on from WBNO01021835.1 coordinate 166,582, forward strand.
GGTTTATCTAAAGCAATAGGTTGTAATAAATATTGTGAACCAGTGTGTGTTTCAGTCATTGTGCAGTTAAACTTCTCTGGGCTGATGTAGATTTTATTTTTATTTGTATATTAGACCTCACTTTCTCCTGGAAGTCAGACCCAATGCAGTATCTCAGTATTCCCCTTGTTATAGTATGTGTAAATCAAGTGTGGCAATTCTCAATGTAGGTTTTTATTTCTACAAGTTTATACATGCTTGTGAATGTTCTCAAAATCCTACTAAAACCACTTTTGTATAATCTCTTTGAAGAATGTTTTTGCAAGTCTTACACCATTATACCATTAAATATGTACTTACTAGAGAGCACTAAAATTAACTGACAATTTTTTCTTTTAGTGGTGATACACTATTCTGTGCTGGGGAGGGATGTTGAGCTCTGTGTGACCAAATCAGGAAATGTTTAGATTCACAGGTTTGCACTTGCTTGGGCTGTAGGTCATAGAGTAAGTCTGGTGTTGGAAGCAGAATATAGATCCTCAGTTTTCCCATTCTATAGCCATGGGAAGCACTAGCACAGAGGAAGTCTCCTGTCTCCTTGTTCACAGAATCACAGGATGGGTGGGGTTGGGAGGACACAGTGCAAGCTCCCTGCTCAAGCAGGGGCATCTCCAGCAGGTTGTCCCTCAGCCTGTGCTGGTGCCTGGGGTTCTTCCCACGTGCAGGACCCTGCACTTGCCTTTGCTGGATTTCAGACAGTTCTTCCCTGCCCATCTCTCCAGCCTGTCGAGGTCCTTCTCAAGGGCTGCACAGCCCTCTGGGGTATCAGCCACTCCTCCCAGCTTTGTGTCATCAGTGAACTTGCTGAGGAGGTCTTTGCTCCTTCATCCAAGTCACTGATGAATAAATTGAACAACTAAGTATATTGGTGTTTCTGGAGAAAACTAAAAAAAATCCCCAAGAAACAAATCAGATCCTATCCTTGCTTGCATCCTTTCAAATGTTCCTCTCTTCTAGTTGTATACTGCATTTCAGCTCTCCTCTTAGTGCTGCTAATGGGACCAAAAGGGGTCCCTTGTGATATCTACACACATTTTAAATAATATATAATATTGTTGGTGATGATGTCATTTAATGCGTTCTGACACCCCCCAAAACTGCAATGTAGATATACAACTGCCTTTACCCCTGTGGGCATGCTAATCCAAGCAGAAGTAAAATTACCAGGTGGGAGGCTTTCTTTGCCTCATCTTTTGATGCCATTGTGCTTGCTTTTTTTCTTAGTCTGATGGGAAATAACAAAACCAAGTAGTTTCTCTTCTGGTAATAAGTTTGCTGACAACAGTGTCTGTAGATGTCTAAAACTGCACAAAGACACGGCTAAAAGGGTGATCTCTTGTTGATTATAAAACAATTCTCAAGCATGTGTTCTAAAGAGCTTTAAGTTTTACTTGAGAGATTGAAGAGAAATTCTGTAAATGTGAGATCCCCATGCTGAGTGAGATTTCACTGGAAGAGGAGAGAGCGTCAGAAGGCAGGTAAGCTGAATTTATGTGCAGCTGGGCACTCAAGACAGAGTAGAGGGTTTATCCACTGCCTGTAATAAACTGGAATAAGTGTGATTTCTCCATGCTACTGTACTGTGAGGTCACCTCAATTTTCCTGTTATTTATAGTCAAATTGTATTACACTAAATCTAAATAAAAAAAAGCACACTTACGGTTCTACAATCTTTTTAAAGATAAATAAAACCTAATATGATAGTCATAGAATGGTTTGGGTTGAAAGGAGCCCGAAAGGTATTCTAGATTCAACCCCCCAGGGCCCCAACCTGGCATTGAACACTCCTAGGGATGAGGCATCCACAACTGGTCTAGGCAACTTGTTCCAGTGCCTTGCCATCTTCTACGTAAAGAGTTTTTTCCTAATATCTAATCTAAGTCTAGCCTCTTTAAAACAGTTCCCCCTTGTCCTGTTACTATCTGGTAGTGTAAAAAGTCACTTTCCCTCTTTCAAAGCCCACTTTAAATACTGGAAGGCTTCTATGAGGCATCCCTGGAGCCTTCTCTTGTCCAGTCTGAACAGCCTCCCCTCTCTCAGCCTTTCATCATAGGAGTGGTGCTGCAATCCTTCACTGTCAGTGCAGTAGTGAGTAGAAAAGCAAAGAAATAGCTTTTCCAGCCCAGTGTCTGCTATATCATTGCAGTAGGACACGAGGGCTTTAGAGCGGTTGCTGGCTGTTTCACAATGGTATTATGTTTGCTTTTTGCCTCTGTGTTGAGTCTTCTGTGAATTCACCACCTAGTGCTGACTTATTTGTGTTTGAAATGTCAGTGCTTATGCTTTATTAATTTTCTTAAATTCTAGCCTAGTGACTGACACTAATGACAGGAAATGATTAATGAATGGGGCCTTGCTGAGAATGTGTCACATTCTCATGTTTGCATGGAGCTAATGACATGCTGCATTACTGGCTTTTATACATTTTCTGCCACTTCAATTGTTGTAACACTAAAGTTTGGTACTTGGTCTACAATTCCAGTTTATAAATTTCAGCTCTTTGATAAAATGCTCCAGCGAGACAACTGTCAGCAGCTGCTAATAAGTTAATTGTTTTTAGTAAGCTATTTCCTTCACTACTTAATAATTTTTTAAGGTGTGATAGACTCTTAAAAAAATCTGTCCTGTCTCTTATGAAGTTTTTTGAGAATCTTCGGTGGAAGAATTGAGACTGTACTACATGGAAATGAGGAAAAAGGAGAGACTTTTGCAGGCTGCTCAGAGAGGGGAGATGTGGTGGGGAATTGATGTTCTCTGAGGTTTTTATGGCAGACCAAATTGTGGTGTCTCTGCTCTGGCCTCCCTGAAACTGCTCTGAACAGCTACAGTAAGAGACAAATTTTGCTTTACTCCAGGCTTGTAAGATGGGAAACTTTTTCTATTTAAAAATACTGGTAGGTTGTGCTGATCCTCTGAAAAGGATTTTAAATGGCCATAGTTGAACATCAGGTTGCTGGAACTCTCAAAGAAAATCTGGACTGGGGATTTAGATGTCGTGGCTGGATCACAAAGTGGTGCTTCCTCCTGCCCAGGGCTTCCCTGTTTGGTGCTGCTTTGCTTGCAGCACCAAACTTATCTTGTAGCAGTGTTGGAAAAACCTGCCAGCGAGGTTTTGAGCCGGCTTGTTTGGCAAGTGTGGGCCACACCTCCGCTTCTCCCGGCTGGAGCACAGCCCAGTCCTGCGCAAAACTTCAGATGGGCCCGTGGCAAACAGCGCTTCGCAGCCGGCCGGCCGGGGACTCAACTTGCTCTCTGGGTTTCCCTGTCAGATTTTCTGCAGAGACAGCAGGACATTTTTCCCATGTTCCATGAGGTGCTGCGGGGCCCATTTCCACCCAGAGCGCTGCCTTTCCTGGCAGCGGTGCTTTTCCAAAGGAAGGAGAGGAAAGACACTGGGTTCTGTCGCTGGCGGGTAAGAGAGATCGGCTGCTGTCTCTGAGATGGCGTTCCTTGGCTGATGTGCTCAGGAGTGCCTTCCTGTTGCTGGATCTATGGAAAACCTGTCCTGCACTTCTGCAGAAATTAAAAAGTTGATTGTTATCCACACTTTTCTCTTAATGATCATGGTAATGGAGATTTCAAGCTTTTGTTAAATTTAAGGTCTGCCTGAGGACATCCAGAGCATATCTGTGTTTCTGTAGGTTTTGGGGAGCACAATTGAGCTGATGTCAAATACTTTTTTTGGGGGTGAGTCCAGAATACTGCACTTTTCATCAGTAGAGACAAAATCACGCTTATGTGTTTTCTTGCAAAATAACCTTGACAACAGTTCTGTTTTCTATCTTACCCTACATGGATTAATGATCTCAGGTAGACAAAGACTAATGATGGCTTCAGTTCCTGTTCATAATGCAGTGCAACCACAACAGATAAAGTGGTTTTGAGGTGTTCTTCCTTTAACTGGAGTGAAATAATTTCATTGTATGAGATGGTCAGGCTAATAACCTCAATTTTGGATTAACCTAAATTTTTGTGAAGGAGCTTTTGACTGCAGATTTGATCTGTAAGCTTATCACCCTTGTCATATCCTATCACACCAGCCCCTCAATATACAACTTAAAATTGAGGTGACCATTAATTGTCACAAGACAATTTGCTGCTTGTACAGCTTTCTGCACTTCTGCTTCTTGCTGTGTGATAAAAATAAACCTGTTGACTTTTTAATATTATTGTTTAGTACTTAGGAGATCAGGTTAGAAGAGTCTCATGTTAGCCTCCATTAACCTGTAAACCATTGAATATATTTTCCCTCAGGTGCTTGCTATTCAAATTAAAAAAAAAAATCAACAAAATTTTGCTGGCTGTAGGGAGAGATTTTTGTATTGACTAATTGATAGCAATTGAGCAAGGGGTGGGACAGCAGCTCTCCCTTTTGGCTTTGTAGGTAAATTTACCATGATCAGATGGCTTTAATTTTCCAGAGTTTAGTGTTAGATTCACTTTGAAAGGAAAACAGCAGTAAACTGAGAGTGAACCTGGTGTTTGCCACTGCTGCTGTGTTACTGAGCTGCTGGCACTGCTCTGGTCCTGGCTAACTATAGATCCTGCCTGCCAGAAGAGCGTGGTTCTTAGGGCTGGGTCTGTGAGTCTCCTGAGGGAGGAGGGACAGTGCAAGGGGTGCCCAGGAAAGCCAGGGATTTGCTTCGGGGTTTAACAGCAAACTTGTGACACTTTGGCCACAAGGAAGGGAATGATGTGCAGCAGTGTTTCTTTGGGAGCAGGAACAAGATGGGCAGAAACTCTCCATTGGTAAACTGAACATTTCTTTGAGCTACCTAATTTTCCCAATAGCTGTGAACACAAAATATGTCTTAGAAGTTCTGTTTCAATTTGCTAGGACAGCTCTTTTGTAATGAATCAGGCAGGCTTATGGTGAGTCCTCCACATGCACTGAGACCTGTGGAGTGGATCCCAGCACTTACTTCCCACTGTATAAAGGCAGGTATCCTGGACTACATGAAAGTAAAGATTACTGGGTCCTATAGGTGGGATGACTTGTTCTACAGTCACTTCCAGCTGCAGCAGCATCTTCAGTTTAGAGGAAAGGTACAGACAGTTGTTTGCAAAGTTAAGTATGGGAAAATTCAGCATTGTACCCTCATTTTAGGATTTAGGATTTAAAGGGGGCTTTTATTTTTTTTTGCTTCAGATGCACTCCTGAGCTCTGGAAAAGCAGTGATTCTGAAAAACCATTAAACTGCAAAGCAGAAGTCAGCTGCTTCTGTCAGTCACATACATTGGTATGCTGCCATGCAGAGTGCTACAGGCAGAGCTGTCATCAGTATTTGTTGCCCATTTCCCATATGGATTTCTTGCCTGCCTTTTCTCTGATCATTCAGATAGGGCATATCTGATACTCCCATGCTTCATTACTCTGCAAGCTCACCTGGCAGCATGCTATGACCTTGCTGTGCCTTTGCTAAAGATAAATACAAAAGGTATATGAGAACCTTCTGGCATAACTGACCATACAGGCTTGGGGGCACAGTGACATTTCTGTTGAGTTATATGCCCTTAAATTATGATCTGGATGTGGTAAATGTATCCTCAGCTGTGCAATGACTGGCTGCAAATCGAAGGTGTTATGAGACCTCTGGAAAGGACTTTCTTTTGAGCATGTAGGTACATTTTTGACAGATGGTGTGCAATAAAAGAAGGATAGGCTATCTTCATGGTGCTCTGTGCTTGTTCTGGCAGTGTCTGATTTCCAGGCAACAGGCATGCTATGTGAATGAAGATTCCTTTCACATCCATGGGGGTGTGATTATGTAACTTCATGTCTCAACAAGCAGAAGACTTGCAGGAACTTTAGGAAGTTGGTGAGAATAACATACACAATCTTGAATTTCTATCTGTAATCTATTCCCCAACTTGATGAAGTAGAAAGGTGGTCAGCCTTTGCCTGAGAAAGCAGTGTCAGGGATTGAATAAAACAAAGGTGATTAGGAAAGGTTTAAAGATGAAAGAAACTAGCATCTGAATGGTGGAAGTCATGGTGAAATTTGCTGTGAAGGCGTGTCTTGTTCACAGAAACAAATAAAGGAATGAGAATCTTCAACATGTCATTTCTGCAAATAAGTGTCTTTAAGATTAGTAACAGTATAACTCAAGTTTATTTGCACAAACTTAATTTAGTACCTGCATGTGAGGAATCTTAGGTGGCTCATGTTGTTTTTGTGCTTTGCTTGTTGGTCAGGGTGGATGGTCCTTGCTTAATAGACAAATGTTCAGTATATTGTGTATGCCTTGGTTTTATTGTGTTGTTCAAAACCCTCTTTTGCAAAAGCTGGCAAGTATCCCCAAAGGATGAAAAATAAGGAAGGCTCACCAAGCATGTGACTGCTTAACAAACATAGTATAATTCCATTTATCAGATAAGGAACATTCAAGAAGAGTTTAACAGTTCAGGATTCACTGGTTTCTGCGAGATCTCACTCAGTGATATGTAGGCCCTACATTTTTATAGAATATTTCAAGAATCAGAGAATTAAAGAATGGTTTGGGTTGGAAGGGACCTTAAAGGTCATCTTATTCGAACCCCCCTGTCATGGGGGTTACTACATGTTTCAACCCCAAATACCTTCCACTTGACCAGGTTTCTCAAAGCTCCTGCCTGGCCTTGAACACTTCCAGGACAGGAATGGGCATTCACAGCTTCTCTGGGCAGCTTCTTCCAGTGCCTCATTTGTCAATCTGCAGTATTTTGTTATGGGTAAAGATCCTGTTGAATTTAATTGTTAGTGAATACTTAGCATATCTAAAATTAAACTATGGTCTCAAGCCAACCATGTTGAAAATTGTGAACGTGAAGTAATGACCAAAAAAATGCTTTTTGTGAAAAGCATTTTGAAAATATAATTTAAGAATAGGAAAAGTTCTTAGCTTGCCAGGATTGGGTCATAACTGATGAAAATGAGGCAATATCCTATTCTGTTCCTGAGCCTTACACAATTACTTCTGCGTAGTCTCTGCACTAAATCACCTCAAGCTGTTCTCTCTTGCCCCCTGCCCTCCCCCACTTCTCCTTCATGATATTCTAGGATCTAGTCAGACTTTTTTTTCCCACTTCAAATCCTGGCATTTAGATACTAATATTACTTTCCAAAATTAGTCTCCCAGAAGCTTTCAAGAGTAAGGATTACATTTTTATCTGTGCTGGTAAAGTGGCATGCGTGTTTAGAATGCTGATACCAGATAACAGTCCAGAATGAAAATGAATTTAAGTTTTGTCTTTTCTAACTCAAACTGCCATGAAGTGTTTTGAGAAGTATTTTTTTTTTCTCATTGTAAACAGCATGTGCCTTTTATGACTTTAGACCCTGCTCTTAAGATTCTTACCATGTCTGCTTTTACTCAAGCATTCATGTGCCCTTGGCTAGTACTCTTAAACTAGCTGTCGTGAATGTGAGTGTTTGAGCAGCTTTAGCACCTGTTTCTCACTCAGCAAGAATGTACTAACAAAGCAATTAAAAACTGATCTGTAATTAGAGGAATCCCTAAATAAGGGATTTATTTTCTGAAGTCCATGAGGAGTTAACCTAAGACTTGCCAAAGACTTGCCATTGCTCTTGCATTGCCAAAAGGGAATTGAGTTTCCTTCTAGGCTCCTTTAGTCATCCTCCAGGACACTGAAAATGCTGTGTGTGTTCCCAAACTGATTCATTAATAGCTCATTTTGGCCTGGCTGGTTCTGATCCATTTCTCTGGTCTAATTCTGGTGTGGTTACAGAACAAGCATTGCAATTGAGCCAAATGCTGAGCTTGTTTCTCTCTTTTCAGTGGGAAAAGCACCCTTACTACAACCTAACGGTGAAAGTCCTCCGAGCCAGGAACATCAAGGGTACAGATGTGTGTAAGTATTTACTCAAGGCATTGTGGAAACATGTTGGTTCCTTGGTGCATATCTCTAGCACAGATAGCATTGTTAAGGGAGCCTCTTATCTACACATATTGCATTGCCTTTATGTCTCAACAAAAGCTTCTCATGTAAAGTATTATACATATATTATAAAGTATATTATCTATATTTCAAAAGCTTTATGTGAGGCCAATCTGCAGATTAAGCAGGTGCAGCTGTTCTTACTTTGCAGAACAAGATCAAGTAAGTCCTGGTAATGTTTTGCTTCCCTGCTCTTTTACCTGTTCTACTGTGGCCCATTCTGTATTCCTTTCTCTGGATTCAGCCTTCTGGTTATGGCACGTTTCACCTTTGCTCCTGCTGAACAGTCTTCCTGAACCTGGAAACAGAAATCTTTAATTCTAGCTTTCAAATGTTTATTTTCTCAGTTGTAATAGTGCTTTATTTCATGTACCTGCTATTTGTCATTGCAGACTTTAAAGGAAATAGGTGGTTGAGTGATTCCAAGATAAACTGCTTTTTATCTGTTCCTGATTTTGATAGCATGGTATAGCATCCTATTTACACACCTGTGTAAAGTTCTCAGGGTTGTTTGGGGCATTTGGATCTTTAAAACTCATTTATACTAAATTACTTCAGATTTAATTGAATAAGGTAGTCTGCCTTAACTTTATATCTGGCATCCAGCATTCAACTACTTGGAATGCCAAATAGCTGTTCAGGGAACAGAAAAGCCCCCTGAGAAGCTGAGGACTAGAATCATGTTGTGAAGAGTTCTTTTTCTTTGGCCTGTCTATTCAGCTGGAGTGAAGAATGGCCCCCATACTTCCATTGTTGAAGGGGCCCTAAATGGAACAAAGAAGGGCTCTGAGACAATAATTTGTTTTCAGGGAATGCAAACAAACAACCCAACTCCTGGCCTGACTAAACAAGGGTAGAGCAGTGGTGGGTGTTGTCTCCTTGGACTTTGGTAGGCTTAGGCTCTTTCAGTCGTGCCCAGTGATAGGAGAAGAGGCAACAGGCCTGGTGTCAGCAGTAATCTTTTTTTAAAAGTTGATCTTCCTCATTTTAAATACTAGCCTTTTTTATTAAGGACTTTGTGATTTTGATGAACCAGAAAAAAGAAATTTGGGCACCAAAAATTCAATTTGCTTCTGTTTAAAGACATTTACGTTATTAAAGAGTTTGGCTTTAGAAACTCCAGGAAAAGAAGAAGAAGAAGAAGTCCAGCCATTAATTTGCACTTTTCTATGATGCAATGAAATCTAGAAAATGAGGAGCTCAAGGGAAAGAGTATGTTTGAATGAAGCTTTTCTGGTGCCTGTCTCTCACTCTCTGCTGCAGTGTCCAAGGCAGACTGCTATGTGGAACTAAAGCTGCCCACTGCATCTCCCAGTGTCTCCCGAACTCAGGTTGTTGACAACTCTGAGAACCCAGAATGGAATGAAACTTTCCAGTATCGAATCCATAGTGCTGTCAAGGTAAGGAGCAGACTGGACTACTTGTATTTTTGTATTGGCTTGCTTTTGATACTTCATTCAAAACCAAGGGTCTTTATTACCCTCAAAACTAGTTGCTTGTAAGGTGTCAATTGTCTTCAGTGGTACAAAAAGCTGTACCATGCATGTCCAGTGATCCAAACTGCTGTGGTTAACTGCTCTCCCAGGTAAATTGCAGCTAGAATTTTCCATAAACATCCTTGTGATGTTTATGGAAATATCACATCTCAGGAAAGGGAAGTTATGGCACTACCTGGTGGAATTCAAGAAAATTCCTTGATTAAGCAAGTTTCTATTTGATGTTTGCTTCTTCTTTCACAGGAACTAAATTTCTACTCACTGCCACGTAGTTAATTCAGTCAAGTTTTACTATCAGTTCTGATGATTGAGAAAACCCAATTCAAACTCTTGGGTAGAGACTGTGCATCTACTATCTGTGTAGGACCTAACATGGTATTTAACAAAGTCTTCAGATTGTCAGCATTCATTCTCAATGGTAGGGGGAAGGAGCCTGTAATTTCAAAGATCAGTTTTAGTGGGGCACTATTTAGTGGGGATGCTTTGAATAGCATCCTAGGCTTTGGAATAAGGTGTCTATTAACAAGAAACTATCCCCCTCAGTGGAGTACCTTTCCACAACGGTTGGTGACAAATGTGGAATGGTAATTGACTTGACTGGTAAGAAAATTGAAAGCTGAACTTCAGAGTGTGGGATCTTTTTCTTTCCCTCCAGGCTCATGAGACCTCAGCGTGCCTACTGCTGGAGACTGCCAGCAAAATTCCAAGTTCAGTCTGCTCTCCTTGAGAACTAGTTGCTGCAAGGCCATTATTTGGGTGCCATATGTCCTCACTGTATCTGTTTCAGTTTCTCTTGAATTTACCATCTCTGAGACAGTGCTGAGCAGGGAGTGATTGGTTCCTATAACATCCAGGACTAAATCATCACGAAAGAGTAGAAATTGCTATTGCTTCCTCAGGCAAATCTGTGCCTGGAGCTGGTGGAGAGTACTGCCTCATGAGTTCAGCTGGGGCCTCCCTCTAGGTGGGAAGATGAGAGATGCTTTAGCTAAATGGTGTCAACTAGGAGATTTTTTTTGCTTAACTATGCTGTAAGCCCTGCTGAAAATACTGAATTTTCCTTAGGACTGGGGAAGGGTATTGATTAATGCACAAAGTGTTCACTGTGTACAGCTACCCAGGTTTGTCAGTGTTTCTGCCTCTTCATCTTTGGCTGTTTGCTCCTTTTTGCTTTTAGAACATTCTGGAGCTGACCCTCTATGATAAGGATGTCCTTGTCAGTGATGAGCTCACCTCTGTTGTCTTCGATGTGGGGGGCATGAGGCCAGGGGTGCCCCTGCTGCAAACCTTCAGCCTGGACTCCGAGGTGAGGCCCTGGCTCAGCTCATCCCTGCACAGATCTGGCAGTGCCTGCTGGCTGATTGATCTGGGTGGGAGAAGCCAGAAGGGAAAAATGAGTCAGCGAGACACGTTGTCATGTGGTGATGACAGCACATATGGTTTTACTGTCAACTGAGATGTTTGTTCTTTAGTTCTCTAGTTAAACATTCAAATACTTATTTCAGTGTTTTCCACAGTCTTTGGGATGCTCCAGCTAAATAAAATTTGGGATTACTGCTGTCTTTCAGGAATGTTACAACATCTTAGTTTTTCATGAGACTTAGAGGAACATAAACTGGTTTTAAAATGAAAGGCATTTGCAGTCAGTAATCATTGTAGGGGCTGTCTTAGTTTGTCATTGTCAGTTTGCAAAAAACAAATTTGTTGCTGCAAATGTTACCTCTGTATCTAATAAGTCAAAAGCCTCAGAGAAGCTTATTTTCCTTGAATTATGTTCAGTACAGTTAACCTCTGCTTCACATGGATGATATTGGTGATCAGCTGCTCTCAAGCCCTGTTCACCTGTTTATGGACTTACAAGTCAGCCTGTTTTACGTGGGTAAAAGCCACGTCACCAGACTGATCTATTTTGTAAGGCCACAAACACATTGCTACAATAGGTCTGGGTTAAAGGTGAGCTAGTGATGTGTTTTCTTGAGAAATTGGACTTCAGTACTGTTGGTGTGGTCAGAAGCAGAATAACTGGTGTGCAGTTCACAGGGAGGTGTTGGGCAGTGCCACAGGCACTCCAAATAGTTTATGATCATGGAAAGAGGTTTATTAATTCCATTGCTCCCACTAGCTCTATCAATTTGCTGAATGCTTAAATAATCTTGATCTGTAATTAGGAAATTGTAAATTTCAACTTCAGCAAAAATTGCCCAAATCAGCTTCTAGTTTGTTACTTTAAAAGCTGTGCTAGGTCTGGTATCAAATATTTGCTGTATGCTACGGAAGGAGAAAAGACTTTGGCTGGAACAAGGGATGCAGAGGACAAAGACAGCAAGGAGCTAATTTCAGCTTATTTCAGCAAGCTGCTGAAATAAGAAATGGGAAGAAGCCCAAAGCCTCATGTAGAAACTGCAGAGATGATGTTGCAGTGGTTCTTGAGCCAGAGAAATGTGTGATGGGTAATTAGCAGAGTAATGGGCCTGAGAGACAACTCTCACTTCTGTGCACTTATGTCTTCAAATGTAGATGTATCTGGTCATATAGGACATGTCCAGCAGAAGAGGAATATTTAAGGGCTAAAGGCTACAATTAACCATTTCAAAATCTAACTGGAGCTTTTATAAAAGGAACAAACCCTGTTATTTTAACAGGAAGCTACTGTAACTATGTAACAGGAGAAAAGCTTAATCTCTTGGAAAAATGTCTCTTAATTATATATTCAGGATCAAGGGTCACCAATATCCAACTTCTATTTTCAAAGGCTAATGAAGAGCTGGATGTAGAGTTTTTCTTGGAGAAATGGTGAGTCTTACCTGAAGAGCTGATTGCATTTGTGCTCTGCAGATATTTTTCTGTGTGGGGATAGACTTGCTCATAAAAAGGATAATACTTCATGGTTCTCTGTGGTGGATGAGTTGATTCACTAATGGCTGATCAAAATGATCATTAATACTCCAGTCACCAAAAATTTTCAGGTACCAAAAAAGAAATAAAATTTTGCTGGACTTTATGGGAAGTAAGTGAACACTTTATGGATTAGTTATTTAGGACTGAAAAGTTTTCAGTTAACCTTGCAAAATACACAAATGTATACTTTATCTATCTGATAGTCTATCTAAGTTCAGCTTTTTTCTAGGTTATCAAAATAACTGAGATGGGGTGATCCTATAGCACATGCTTATATTTGCAGACACATTTTTTTCTTCAAATTTTCCAAGCCCCCATTGTTTTCCTGGATCTCCCACACTGAGTACCTTTTTACCCCACTGCTTATACAGCCAATTAGTTTGTAAAGTAGAATGAAGCAAAATGAAAATCAGTTGTCATTTACAATAAACCTCTTGCTTTCACAGCTCAGATGCTCCTACAGAAGTATTGACCAATGGAGTCCTTGTGGTGAGTACATGGAAGCCAGAATCATGTGTATTGTGATTTATTCCTGAAGATAAGTTTCTAGTAGCAAGAGAAGGATTTTTGAGTATTACAGTCCTACTTCCAAATAGCTGCTATTCTCTCCAAGATCTGCCTCTCTCTTTTTCAATTTGTTGATTTAAAAATCTTCCTCAGTTTTTAAACTGGATGCCAACTTACAGAAAGCTGTAGTTTTTTGTTTTGAGGTGTTTGTTTGTTTGCTTTTTCTCTGTAAGGTTCCCATAAAAATTTATTATTTATTTACTTTAGCAGGCAAGTGAGTCTTGAAGATTGTACTGTGTTTTCTAGACTAGATGCTGTGCAGGAAGAGTCCCTTTTCTTGTTTTAGCACATATTATTTCTAAGCTTTTATCAATGCCATTATTAAGTAGGGGATCACTCCCTGTTTTTTTGGGTTAATCAATCTAAGAAAATCAGTGTGCTCTGCATTAACAATAAGTGTTACTGCCTCTTTGCTCCCTTGAAAGAAAAGGGACTGGAGTCATGGTTTTTTGTGAGGAGAAAAGGATAATGGTTGAAATGTAGAGTTTTAGCTCTTTTTTTTCCCTGAAAAATTAGTGGCATTTAACAGCACAGTTCTGAAAGCTATTTCATAGGAAGGAAGCTTCTGTGTTCCAATTTCCCTTATCAAGTCAGTCTTAATTCGCAGTGGACTGGTTTCTTATCTTTTAGGGCAATTGTGTCAAAATCAATCTCTCATCTACTGTCCTAGAGTGTAAGCTGATGGCTGAATGGTGTGAGAGGCTAAGTTTCATGAGGACATAGACATGCTGGGACAGAAATTTATGAAGTCCTTGCTTAGATCCAAACAGGTTTGAATAGGTACTTGCACATACATTTAAAAAAGGTAAAAAACCCAGAAAAAACCCCTGGTGTTCATAACTGGTAACTGTGAAGTACTGGTTGTAAAAAAATCCCAGTTTTTGGAATAGAAAGGATGGTTTTTATTTTGAAACAAAAGCTAATAATCCTTCCTACTGAAACAAAACTTGATCTTTATTTGAAATAACAAAACAATGCCTAATGGTTTTTTTGACCGTTTGCAACTGTAAACCTACAACTAATATCGTAGGTGAATTAAACTTCAACAAAGAAGTGAACTAAAAATTTGTGTGACCAGAGCTGGTTTCTTTTTTTTTCACAGGTTCATCCTTGTTTGTGTCTGCAAGGCACTGTCAACAAAGAAGAAAACACAAAAGAGAAACAGCAAGGTAGGGCTGCCTGGAGAGTTTAAGTCAGGACTACTCTTCTACATGTTTGTTCCTTGAGAGAGAGGGGAGACTTGATTCTCTGCCTATAGAGTGCATTTCAATATACTGACTACAAAATTGACTTTTAAACTCTGCTTTTATTTTCAATAATTAATAATATTGGGTATTTTCTATTGAATACCACACAATAGAGTTTTTGCTTGTGTTTTCATGGCCTCAGCTACACTTAATAAGTACTTGATTTCCAACAAATGGCCCCTGTGGTCTAAACTTCTTTTTCTAATGCACAGGATGCTGTGAGGTCAAGGTGTCTGTCCCAGGGGCATATCAAAAGCAGTTGTCTATTCCTTGGACACCAGACAATGAGAAGGACTATGGAACCTCGTTTGTCTTTCATGTGGATAAAGAAATGTGGTCAGAACTGCAAGTGGAGTTGGAGCAAACCATATCTGTCCTACAGGTAAGCATCCATGCTGATTCCACAAAGCTTACAGAGAGATAAGTTTTTCTCTATTGTTTTTTACACACTACTATTTTTTTGGTTTGTTTTAAAAATGTCAGATTGTGCATTGGATCTTTGACATTGTGTAAGGAGCTGAAATTACCTTAAGAGTATACACTCCACAAAGATTTAACATCTGTTCAAACTCAGGGATTAAGAAAACATTACTCTGCACATGCTTGCTACATGTAGACATCTTTACTTTCACCTTTTGAGATACTCTATGGAAACTCTTTTCTATTAGAAACTTGTCGATCAGTTGCCACTTGCAGAGGTTTGTTTAGCTTTGTCTTTTACTTGGCAATTTCTCCAGGTACTAACTGACTGTTCCTTCTCCAAAAATGAGAGCAAGGAAACTCTTTATTCTATGATGTTTTTTATCCCAGCAAGGAGTTGGGTAGCATGATTGCAAATGGTGATCTTGACTACTGTAGAGGCAGCTGTGGAGAACAGGACACAAGGATATGTGTGAAAGAAGGATATGGAAGAACAGCTTTGCCAGGGGGTTTGTGAGGCAGCAGACATGAGCTGAACAGAGAGACCTGGGCTTGAGTGGTCAAAACCTCAGAGCCAGGCAAGCAAAAACACCATAGAGGGCAACCATGGAGATTGCCCCAGGTGGTAAACCTTTGCCAGACAACTCTGGTAGCTAGCAGAACATACTCCTTCAACAAGTGGCATAGACCACCAAAGTCTTCAGTCTCACCTTTTGTCTCTTATCAGATGTGGGAGAGTGCCAGGAAGGTTGTAGTGTTGCTTGCCCTGTGCCTAAATGCTTGTTATTTGCCCCTGTTAGGAAGGGGACAGTGAGCTTAGAGGGACATTGGACTCAGGACAGCACTTATTGGTCAGAAGATGCCTGTGAAGTCTGTGGGTGGTTCCTGGTCTCATTTCAGCTCTTGGTGTGAGAAGGGGGACAGCCTAGTTTTTCTCTTAGGTGTGATGATCTCCCAAGGACTGAGCTCTGTGGTTGGTATGGGGGCTCCAGCCCACGTGGAGGCTCGGTAGGCTTGTGTGACCCTCTGATACTGAGGGTTTATTTAATGTGCCTCTTTACATTTGGGAATCTGCACACAGCTCTGTATTGAGAGATCTTGCCATTTGCTACGTGGCAGAAAACCCAAATATTTCCTGGCAAGCTTTAGTTTGCTCTGCTTTTAAAGTTTATTTTTAAAATTACATACTGCCTTACTTCTTACTTGCTATTTTGTGGTATTTTTGATGTATGTCTAATGCTGCTGCCTTTTTTGACATCTTTTCCAAATCTTGCTTGCAAGATAAAATGCAAATTTGTTTGTGAGTTTTCTGACACATGCCAGAACAAAACTATTTGTGGGGGAAATTTTGTGCTTGAAGATTTTTAAATTGTGGCAGACAGGTATATTAAAAAACCCCAATAACAATAAACAAAACACCCCAAAAATAAACCAAATAACAACAACAAAGAAACTATTTGAGCGAAATAAATGCCCCTGCAAAGACCTGTCAAGCAGAAGGCAGAATGCCCCTGAAAAGCCTTGGATGTTTGCTAAATGTTTAGCTATAGTGATGTTAAGAATTGTTTGCTGTATCAATGTATGAAAGTTATATATTTTTTAGACTTTTTTCAATGAATCTCAAATAAGATTTTTTTTTTAATTAGGATGGTGTGAACCCTGATATTGAAAAGCATACTTCAGCTCTGGGATTGGGGACTGTACCAGTTAATTCCCTTCCTATTGGAGAAAAAGTTGATAGAACAATTTCTTTGGGAGAGGTAATGTCAATATTTTGCTCTTGCTTTAACGTGCCTGGGATAACCTTTTCCTCCATTGCCTCTAGGTGTTTGGAAAGTTGGGCAACATGTGGTTCTCACGAGTGCTGTTTTCTTGGATGTCTAGAATGAAGTAATGAGATTACTCAGTGCAATTCTTCCAAATGAGTTTTCATGGTTGGGTCTTGCAAAATGAAGTATAAAGTTTGTCACTTTCTGAAGAAAAAAGTCATTTCAGGGTGTGCAAGAAAAGTATCAGAGGAGGGGAAAAAAGCAAGACACTTGTAGAAGAAATAATTAATAACTTCTATTTTGTAGTTCCACCTGTGTAATTGCTGTCAACTTCAAGATGTGCTCTCTCTTTTCACAGGGGAAAAGTTTGAATGTGAGTTTGAAAGCTGAAGAGAGGTGAGTGGGAACCCCACTTGATAATCAGGAAAGGCCTTTATTCTCATATAAAGGAACTGAGTGATTCTTCTTGCTGTTCTGGGGAGGTCTGTTCACTCCATTGATCTCTTGGGATAGATTACAGAAAAATATATTTGATCATTTTTTTGATAATTTTCTGAAGGCTGTGAGTCTTTGCAGATATTATCTATTGGACTGGTGTCAATCCTACTGACATATGTACAAATTTTGTCTTCCTAAAAATGAAATGTAAAATAGCTGTTGATGTACATATTAAGTAGTTTTGTCAGGCAGTGGTATCCCAGACTATGTGCAGTGATGTACTGACAGATAGCAAAGGACATATGTGTGTGAAGGGCTTGAGCTCTTCTGTAGCTCTATAGAGCTTCCCTTGAGCTCTATAGAGCTCTTGAGCTCTAGAGAAGAGCATCTATAAAATAGATGAAGGGTTCAAGAAAGGAGTAAAAAGGAGAAAAAAGTAACAGAAAACCATGAAGTTGGCTTGTAAGTTGATAGGGTCATTTGGTATCCAGTCATCAACTGAAGATGCTGCTTCTGTTTTACAACCTCAAAACAAGTTCATTGGTATTCAGTTGCCTCCTCCTGCCTCTTAAGTTCAGAATCTTCTGTTTTAAAATCCCTCTTCCCCTCATTTCATGTTCATGTTGATACAGTGATGTCAGTTGCTCCTCTTACAATCTTCTTCACCTACAAAGAACCTTTTCTTCCTTTGTGAAATTCCCAAAGCTCAATCTGAGTACTGTTTGACAGAAGCTTTGAACTTTAACAGTAAAGGAGAAATACAATATGGAGAATTTAATTTTTAGTTCCAAAAGCTGTTGTACAAAATAGCTCATGTATACACTAAGATTCCACCTGATCCAGTTCAGATCTGCACATAGATTCTGTGTTCACAAAAATTGCTTTTCCATACTGATTACAGATCCTCCAAAATTTCAAGTTTTTTTTTTTTCTTGACTTCTATTTCAGCACTTGGGATCTCGATATACGTCTGGGTTTTGATCTCTGTAAAGAGGAGAGAGAATTTTTGGACAAAAGGAAGAAAGTAGTTGCTGAGGCACTGAGGAAGACTCTTTGCTTAAAAGAATCCCCTCCAAAAGATGAGGTATTGAGCACAGTCCTATAGTGAGATTGGTAAAATCCTTTAGGCTTGGTTGATAATTAGGCAATGTAGGAATCCTTGCTTGTAACCAACAAGAAACATGGTTTGCATTCACTGTGGTGTGAGACAGATCTCTGGTACATTTCAGTTCTGAAGTCTAAATGTTTTTATATTTCCTAAATTTTGAGGGGGGGGTGTGTTTTGGAACACAAATGTTGAAATTTCAGAATGTATGTACTTAACTGGAACTCTTGTATCTTGGCCTTTGAGCTTGGAATTGTGATGGAAAATTTTGTTTCAGAATGTTTAAAATGAAACTCACACCACAGGAACAGATTCGTAATTGCTTATTTGAGGAAACTTCCATCCACATATCTTGCTCAGTGGTATTTGGCTGCTGTTACAAGAATAATTGCCTCTTATATGTGTATTGTATGAAAGTAAATATGTGATAATATACATAACAATTTCAGTAAGTGACTGTACCTAAGATGATCATGCTATGCTTTATAGTAAGCAATATATTTCAATTACAAAATAGAGAAAGAAGTTCAGCTTGAAATCAAACCCAAAATTTATTGTAATGTAGATAGAAATAAAGGTTTATATCTCTATTTTTTGTTTAAATGAGACTGAAATGGGGTTAGTTCTGTAACTGATTGGCCATCCAAAGTCTGTGGCTGTGACTGCTGAGTGTGCTGTCTGCAGGTCCCGGTCGTGGCNCCTGTGGCTGTGACTGCTGAGTCCTTTCTGACAGGTCTTTTCTGACCTGCTGTCTGCAGGTCCCGGTCGTGGCGGTGCTGGGCTCTGGAGGTGGGATGAGAGCACTGACATCGTTCTATGGCAGCCTGGCTGGGCTGCAGCAGCTGGGCCTTCTGGATGCTGCAATATACCTCTGTGGGATCTCTGGCTCCACTTGGTAAGCTACATGCAGTTTTGATTCAGAAACTTAGAGGTGAAATGGTGGTGTTGGTGCAAAATAAGGCCAAAATTATGTTTGTGCCATCTGTAGGCAGACAGCAAATAAGTATTTTACCAGTTTTCAACTGTGAGTTCTGTTGGGGATCCTGAAGAGTCTAAGAGATCCAGTATCATGTCCAATCCATACAGCTATTGCCTAAAATTATGAATCTGCTGCTTGTGTAAGTCTGACAGTTGAATATTAGTTGAATATTAGAATGTATTACATGAATAAAACTGCTGTGTAGTACCTCAAAGGACTGACTTAAAAAACCTTCCTCATTCCCCTACTGTTGCCAAAAAGATAACTGAGGTGGTGCAAGTCACTGGAAACGTGTCTGTGCAGGCCACTAGGTCATCATCTTCGAAAATGGCACAGGGGCTGAAGAGAGTCAAAGCACTGTCCTGCCCTTTGGTGGACTGGAGCAATGTGCTGAAGTATTAGACGTGGCTAGAATGTTTCAGTCGCTCAGTTCTTGGAGTTTGTGATGAAGTCATCCCTTGTTTTTGTGGAGTTGTGCAACCTGACAGCGTAATCCTTCCTTCCGAGCTTTGTGTGTTAAATTAACTCCTCTGTACCTGGTTCTCCTGTTCCTTTTGATTAGAGACACTTCCAAACAAATGTAGGCATCTGCTTGTACAGATAGTCAATGGTCCAAACTGGCTTCAGCTTTAATCAGGCCTGTTTTCTGGTAAAGGCCATGGCCTCTATTGCTGCACACTGCACCCTTGCCATCAGCCAGCATATCATGGCTGTTTTGTTCTGGAGTTAACATATGTTTATGGGCTGCTTCATGGGCTGGTTCATGATGCTTGGAACATCTTTGGAAGGCAGGTTAGCAATCAGGATGAAGATGTCCTATTGGTGTCAGAGTTTTCAGCACAATTTAGAGTTCAGAGATCTTTTATTTATGGATTCTTCACTCTTCTTTTAGCTAGACTTCTTGAGTGCTGCAGCACTAATTATAGCTAGCTAAAATTATTGTTTACATGAAGGTCTTTATTACTGATGACATTAATAAAAGCATTTTCAGGTGTTTATCAACATTGTATCAAGACCCTGACTGGTCACAGAAAGACCTTCAAGATGCAATCAGAAGAGCTCAGGGCACTGTGTCCAGCAGCAAAGCAGGGGCATTTTCCCCAGAACGACTGAAATACTATTTCCAGGAGCTGAATGCAATGGAGACCACTGGAAGGAAGATTTCCTTTACAGATTTGTGGGGCCTTATTGTGGAGTATTTTCTACAACAGGAGGTAAAAGAATTCATGTTTGGATGTGTACTGCTGTTTGTCTTTCAAGTGGAACTCTACCGACACGTGTTTAGAGTCAAGAAACCAATTACTCTCCACCTTCGTATGGGCAGTGCTGTGGAATAAGCATAATATCTTCTTTAGTAAAGAATTTTTAATTCATATGGATCAGTGTTACAGAAAAATGCTGTGTTTATTTGGAAGGACTGTTATTAAAAGAATAGCTTTTTTACTGGGCAGGTTAAGCCTGGCAGAATGATGTTGGTTTGGCAGAATGGAGTTACTCTGCAGAATTTTCTTTGTAATTGTGATTGAAAATCAGAGGGATAGCTAGTTTATTATTAACATTAGACATTCTAAATACACAGCTGCAGAAATATTTTGGACAAATCTATGTATGTCCATATACCTGGACAGTGGAGAGGAAAAGAGACTTCGAATTAGCAGTGTTGCTAATCAAAAATGCTAGGCAACAGCTACCAATTATCAACCTGTGGGTACAGAATTTACCTGACTTAAGTGGGCTCCTCCTTCCTTGCTTGTGACCAGGAAGATCCATCAAAGCTGTCTGATCAGCAAGAAGCAGTGAAATGGGCCCAGAACCCTTATCCTATCTATGCAGCTGTCAATGTGAGACCCAATATGAGCAGTGGTGACTTTGCAGGTATGAACATGAAAATTTATTTTTGTTTGCTAAAGTCCATAAATTTATTTCTTCTATCCAGTTACTTGTGTAGTGAGCACCTGATAACAGGAAATACAGCTCAAGTAGCAGTTGGCAATAGGAAACTGAGCTCCAGTAGCAGAGGCAATAGGAAACTGATTGACAAAGTATTATCATCCTGATAGCAAATGTCTTCTTTGTGGCTAAAATGGAGAAATGAGATTCAGAACTGTTGGCCACTCCACAGTTTTGCTAGAAACTGCCTGAAATTTTCAGGAGAAGATTCCTGTAATTCATATATCTCTGTCTGAACCAAAGAATGAGGCCTTGGTGACAAGGAAACCACTTTCTTCTCTAGTCTCAGATAAAACATTTATGTAGGATTCATGTAAAATGATGGATTGGCCACCTTTTAATATGCGTCATCAAAATTGTATGTTTTAGTGCCTGAGTTCTTACAGTAAAACTATGAAGACCAGTCCTTCATTGAAACTTATGATGCAGCAAGTGGGGATAGATGAGTGAGACAGGAATACAAATGCTTGAGTCCATCTGTGTACCATGAGGGGACTTGTTTGTTTTATTCTGGAGGAGTGTGTGTGTATGGCAGAGGAGTCAGTTTGATCCAGCCTGCCAGAGCTCAAGAAGGATTTGGATAATGCTTGCAGATGCATGCTGTGTTTTGTCAGATTGATCTGTGCAGGAGTTGGACCAGATGACCTTTCTTTTTCAACTCTTTGTGTAAATCTTTCAAGCATGAGGAGGCACTTTGATAAGCAGACAATGAAGGCTGATGCAGTGGGTCGATCGAGTTTTCAAGCCACTACTGTAGTACTTCCTGGGAGATGGTTTGTAGTGCAAAGAAAAGCTGAGAAAAATAATGTGGCTTCCATTTTGGATGGAAAAGGGAGCCATCAAAATAGTTTAAAGTAAAAGTAAAATAGGCAGGTTATTTCTGTAGTAACTAAGTCAAGATGGAGCAATATGGAATGAAAGCCTTCACAAGATCTTTTGTTAATAATATGCACATAGAAACTAGAGCAGAGGGGCAGAGAAATCCATAGTAATTGTGAAAAGTAGGGGGAGAGTCCCTTCTGTCTCCCCTGTGTGAACAGATATCAGATAAATATTTTCACTCATGTTTACTCTGAGATGAGTAAATATCCTGTTGGCTTGTTCTTAGAATGGTGTGAGTTCACTCCCTATGAGGTTGGATTTCGCAAATATGGAGCTTTTGTTCGAACAGAGAATTTTGACAGCGAGTTCTTCATGGGACGGCTTGTCCGGAAACATCCAGAGCCCAGGATTTGTTTTCTACAAGGTATGATCTTATGATAATGATTAAATTATCATATAAGGAGGTGGAAAGGAACTTTGCTGCTTTGGGGACTTATGAACTGAAGTCCATGCCTTTTTTCCCCTTCCAAAAGAACCTGAAGAAATGAAACATATCAGTGTTTCTCCAGAGCTTTAGGTTCATAGTGTTACAGTCTGATGTCCTGAGTCTGTAAGATGACTCTGTTATAGCTGCCTGTCAAAAATGTCTGCTGTCAGTCTTCCTGTTCTCTTACTGTCTTTTCCATGCTTTTCCCTTGGAAAATTTTCTGCATTATATTGTAACATAATAATTTGTCATATGATTAACACCAAGGTTTTAACTCGAGCTCTTAGAATAGTAGGGATCAAGGGACAGCCCTCTCCCACAAAAAATGTAAAGTGAATTATAGGCCTTTTGCTTCTGTGAAAAACCTTCTAAGTGTTAAATTCTTTTGCATTTCTCCTGCAGGAATGTGGGGCAGTGCCTTTGCTGCAAGCTTGGATGATATCTGCCTGAAGGTGGTTGGTATAGGACTGAATTTTCTAGATTCTTTCAAAGATGTTATCAAAGTTGTAGGTAAGAACATATATAAAAACAGTCAGATTTTTCAAAAGATTGCTGATTTTGTAGTGATCACAAATAATATGATGCAAAAATGTGCTGCATGTAGTTTTCAAGATTAGCACAAAGGGTGGATTGAGACAGATCTCTTTTATTGTGTTATTCCCTTTGATTACTCTTATAGTGAAGGGAAATTGTTTCTTTAGTGCACTTCCTCTTCTTTTAAAAGAAATTTGTATCTGACTTTGACTAAAAATTTCAGCTAGTTCTGGGAGCTGTCTTGAACACATATTAAAGTGTAGGCATCATAATCCTGAAAAGAGGAAGAATAAAAGCTGATCAGGAGATAGAAAAAGAGGCTTTCAGCTTCCCCTATGGTCTGCTTTTTATAGTATTGGATAAGCTGGTTGTATACTTATTCATTGATCTCCATTTGTTCATTATAGTGAAAAGTGTTTTAGAGGCTGGGACTTGTTCATGTGCACAGTTATGGCCTTATAGTAACTCGTGGAAGAAGAGATTTTTTCCTCTGCCTTTCCAGCCCTGGTTCCCCCAGCACACCCCACCCTCTTTGTTTTGTGTAGTCATAAATGCTATTGTATGTGGTTGACTGATGTCTTATGTGACAGAAGTGGTTGTCACTTGGTAACAAAGGTTTCTTTGTGTGGGTTTGAAATAATTATGGGCAATGCTTTATGAGAAATGCTTTTCCTGTTAAACAGGGCTAGTAAATCACCCACCTATGGAATACGCATCTCATTTAAATTTCTTTACAGTACCCTTATTAGAGGACAATTTCAGCCTTAGGACAACTGGTTAAATACTGTAGAACAAGGTCTGATTGAAATGTTGGAGCTGGCATTTTGTGTGTACTCTGCATCCTTCTGTGACTTTTGCAGATGATTGCCGAAGATTCCATTTCCGAGACCCAGCACGACTGAAGACTCGCTTGGTTACACCTGGGGGCCCATTGTTACAAATTTTTCAGGATTTCTTCCAGTCCCGGGTCACATGTGGAGAAACCTTCAACTTCATGAAGGGATTGTATCTTCATAAAGACTACGTTAACATCAATAAATTTGTGACTTGGAGAGGTAAAGGAGTTTATGTGTATCTGACTATCACAAAATATTAACACACTATATAATATCCCAGTGTCACAGAACATAAGTGAGCTTGACTTTGTTCTGCTGAAGCCAGGGAATATATCCCTTCTTGCACCATAGCAAAAAATTTGATCCACTGTATTTGTTCTGTCATATAAGGCAAGCTGATCATCAGACTTCATAGTTCTGTTTCAGATGAAAGTCCATGTCTTTTTGGAATGTCTTTTTTCTTCTTATAACACTAATATGAGCTTTGTTAATTTCTTCTGCCAATACATGTGTAATGAATCAATATAGTTACTTGTGTTACTTGGAATGTCTTACAGGTACTCACCTGGATGCATTTCCCAACCAGCTGACTCCCATGGAAGAGAGCTTGTATTTAGTGGATGGTGGCTTTTCCATCAACTCTCCCTTTCCTTTGGTACTTCAGACAGAGAGGGATGTGGATGTTATCTTGTCATTCAATTTTTCCTGGGAAGCTCCATTTGAGGTGAGAGATGTAGCTGAGCATTATTACATGAACATGAAAGCACAGACTCATACTCAGTGGCAGCAGATCAGTTGAAGCTGAATACAAACACTAATGGACAAATGAATGAAAACAAATCCTTCCGTCTTTCATGGAATCACAGATTGGTTTGGGTTAGAAAGGACATTAAGGATCATCTCATTTCAACCCTCCTGCCATGGGCAGGGACACGTGCCACTAGACCAGTTTGCCTAAAGTCCTATCCACCCTGGCCCTGAACACTTCCAGGGATGGGGAGTCCACAACTTCTCTGGGCAACCTTTGCCGGGGTCTCACCACCTTCACAGTGAAGGATTTCTTCCTAATATCTAATCTAAACCTACCCTCCTTCAGATGAGGGCTGTTTCCCTCTTGTCCTATCACTACATGCCCTTGTGAAAAGTCACTCTCCAGCTCCTGTAAGCCTCCTTTGGTACTGGAAGGTGTTGTAAGGTCTCCCCAGTGCCTTCTCTTCTCCAGGCTGAAAAGCCCCACCTCTCTTGGTCTGTCTTCCTGTGAAAAGATGTTTCAAACGATATTTTGCTCTGCTTTTTCCTGTGAAGGTCATGAGAAAATAGAAAGTTGACAACTGTAAGAAGATTCAAAAATTTTCAGAAGCCTAAACAGATTAAGTAAAATAAGACTATTTGTTTGGCCCATAAGATCATTGTTACTTAGATATGTGCTTCTAAAGAAAGAGTGGCCAATGGTGATTTTCTTCATGCAAACAAGTTATTTTCTGTACAAGCAAGTGATCATTTTTAAGTGCAGAAAAGTCAAGGTGAATAGATTTAGAGTAGGAAAGCATAAAAAGTTTCAGCTGCAATCTGTTGAGATTTGTTGCAGTTCTGCTCTTCCTTCTTCTATATTACCAGCTAGAGAAATTGTTTCTGCTGATTTGAAACTGAGTTTCTTTACCTTTTTTTTTTTTAATTTTTTAAATTAAAGTCTTTTTCCCTTTAAGGATTGTAGTTAGATGATCTTAGAAATGTTGCTGGTGTTCTATTGCAATTAACTTTTTCCTCTGATAACAGGTTTTAGAGCTGACTCAGAAATACTGCGAGGAGCGGGAAATTCCATTTCCAAAAATCAAATTTAGTGAGGAAGATGAAAAGAAGCCAAAAGAGTGTTACATGTTTGTGGATGATAATAATCCAAAGACTCCAATTGTACTCCATTTCCCACTGGTGAATGACACCTTCCAGAAATACAAAGCTCCAGGTAAGCAAGCTGCATCCTAAATCATTCTTCTCACAATTCTTTGGGTATGCTGATGGGGAAAATTCAGTGAGATCAATGTTCCTCTTTTCATTTTTCTTAATATTGCTCTGTAATTGTTAAATTGTTATTTACATTTAAGGCAGAATCAATTTCCACTAGTGTTTTGAAGGGCAGGATGAGAGAAGAGGTTCACAACACTCCTCCCCCCACTAAAGTGTTTGTAGTAAACTACTTTGCTGTTCATCTTTTAAGACTGATATTTAAATTTAAGGGGCAATGTACACCTTGGGCCAGTTTTACTTGAGTTTGTCTTTCATTTCAATGTAGAGCAACACTTCCAGGGAGAATTGAACTTTATAGTCCTTATTTTGGACATAATAATCAAAGATAAACTTAACAATTCATCACAATGGAAATGTATTTTACTACTGTATTTTGGAGCCAAGTGGAAATAGAAAGGGTAATAATACTTTGCCCCTTCAGCTTTCAAATATTTTGGAAGGAGCTGATATCTCTGATATCTAACTTGGGGGAAAAAGTAAAATTTCAACAGAATTCTCTCTGATATCCTCCTAGCAGAATTCAACTAAAATGATTCTACCACAGCAGAGGGGTTTTTGTGATTTTTTTTTCTTTCTTGCTGCAGGAGTTGAACGTGAGTCAGAAGAAGAGAAATCCTTTGGTGACTTTATCATTGAGTCAAAAGATTCCCCTTACCGTACACTAAACTTCACCTTTGAGCCATATGATTTCAGCAGGTTGGTGGAAGTGAATTGCTACAATGTTCTGAACAACAAGGACACTCTCCTCAAAACCTTAAACTTGGCTCTGCAAAGGAGGAAGTTGAAGAAAGTCATCAATAAGTCAAATACATGAGCAGTTCCCAAGGCTGAGGATACAGAGAGGCTGCAGTGTACAAAAAATGTGAGGTTCAGGACAGAATACTGATAGTGAATAGCTGGAAACTCTCTTCCTGGGGAGGGAGTAGTACACCTGACACTGAAAACTCATTCCAGGTGATGTCTCTGATGAAAACTCAAGGGAAGTACAGTACAACATGGATGTTGCTTCCTTGTGTGGGGAAGAGTGAGGAACTACCCAGCTCAGTATCTCAAATCCCAGTGGCTGATTACAGATGATTTGAGAGGTCTATCCTAGCCATTCAAGCATCTGGAGAATAATCTTCCAGTCTCTACTGAGAGTTGCACATCTTTTTGTCAAAGGTGGTGTTTGAGGAAACAGATTCCTTCTGTATTTTTTATCTCTTGCTTTTGAACCTCCCTTCATGAACTTTTACGATTTACGTAATCTTAAGAACTCCACAGATGAAAACAACACACTGAGAGAGGAAATGGTTCCTTTTGCTTTCACCTTGCTGCTGGCTGATGCCCATGTACTTTCAAGACTAAACAGTCATTACCCGCTTCCAATTTTGCCATTCATGGTTTCAATTTCCTTCCTACCCTTCTCAATGATTTTAATGGCTTTTAGTCTCCCAGGAATTCTATACAGAGTATCTTATTTTGGTAAACAATTTGTTTGGTAAACAAGAAAATAAATGTTTTTTGTATTTAACAATAAAAACATATGGTGGGATTTTGTTACTACTTCCTATAGTTTGATCATCATGAGATGATGAAACTATGATGAAAATGCCATAAGTCTCAGCTTTCTCTTTCTGTGTAAGAGGAAGGAAGGCTCCTTTGAAGGGTTTGAACTAGGTATTTTTCCTTACTCTTCAGCTTGTAATTCACCCAGACCTTTGCCTTTTATGGCTTTTACATTGAGCTGAATGGACCAAATCTAGATTTAACACTGAGGCCAGGAGGTTTGCCTTACAAAATTATGTAAGGGCTTATAGATGGATATGATTCTTAATACATTTTCTATGTGTTTGTCTTTTAATAAATATTAGTTTTGCTTACATGCTCATCACAGTTTTTCTTAAGCTCACTTGTCAGAGACAACTAGGTTGAGAGCTTGCAAGTGAAAATCAGGGGCTGAGCCAAGAAAGAAAAGCTTGTATTTACTGTTTACTACAGACCACCTAATCAAGGGGAGGATGAGCAAGATAATACCAGTGACTTCCTAAAGAATCTTAAAAATGTAGAAAACCCATTTCAACTGAGAAATTGAAAGTGACCAAGTTTTCAAGGTCAACTGTGTTTTTTTGCTATCTTAGTAAGAGTTGGAAGTTGTGCTGGTGAATTCAACTGACTCACGCTGGAATCACAATCACCTTGCTTTAATTGTCCCTACAGCAGAATAATTTTAAAAAGAGTTTCTAAAAACGTCTTGGTTTTAAGTTGGACTAAGTGAATTAACCAGGTACTTCAGCCTCTGATCTGATCAACTATGATTACCCTGGAAAAAAAACACACTGCCTGCATCTGCAAGACCATCTACTCACATCAACAGGTATTACAGGTAAAGTAGTCTTCCTTTTGTGGGGTTGCTAGATTGCCACAGACAAGGATCATTTTGCATTCACAATAATATGGGTTTCTTTTCCTCTGCAGATGATGACCATGTTCTATGTAGCTCATAAGCTCTAGCTGAATCTTCTTTTCAGCTAAGTGCTTTTGTAAGTTCACTTGTTGATGCTGTTGTATAAGGAAACAATTCTTATATTTTTTTAAAGAAAATACTTTGGAAGATTTTTATAATAATTCCTGTTGTGGTTTTTTGAATCCTGAAGTAGTGAAGAAACAACATAAAATAACTAATGAGGTATCATACTCCAATAAGAAAACAGTGACTTCCTATGAAAATATCTGCTTTTTTGTCTGCCCTTGCGGTATCAAAGGCAAACTTCTGTGTGGCAGCAGATCTGACAGCATCTCTGGTCACTTCCCTAACACATCTTATTGTATCTGCAGTGATTCTAGGGGGAATTAAACTTAAAATGCAAGCACCATAATGCTGTGAAGGTAAAAGGTCTGCTTCTTTGTTAGGTTGCTCAGGGCAGCAGCAGATAAACAGGAAATCCAGGGCAAAGGAGGGAGCAGAATCTTGTGATAACATAGCAGAGAGGGCAGACCACTGGTGGTCTGCTGCTGAGAGTGCTTAAGCCAGTTCTGTGGAGCAGAAGTCTTAGTAAAGGTCTCAGTGTCCTAGAAAAAGCGCTGCCTGGGAAAATGCAGCAGCACAGAACAAAAGGTTGTGGTGTTTTCTTAAGGGTGCTGTACCTTGGAATAGAATGGTTGAATTAATTTTTCCACTTCTCCAATATCTCCAAATTTATTCATAGCCAAGTAGTGTTGTTATGTTGAACTTTACTTTTTTATAGTTCAGTGAAAATCTTTGGAGTCTATCAACTCCAGTAGACAAAAAATTTATCTGGAGTCACACCTAAAAATCTTAACCTGGGAGAGAAGTATTGCTAACTGTGTTGCTTTTGATGTGGCAAATATTACACCAGGCTAGACTTTTAATCACATGTTTGTGATTAGTTCAGTTGCCGATTGAGGCACTTTAAACACTTCAAAAGGAAGAAAAACAAATACAGGAAGCAGTGTTTAATCAGAACTTGATACTGACATGACTTGGATTTGAAAAAGGTTATGAGATCTAGAGGTGTTGGAGGTTGAAACATTTCCAGTGGAAAAAGAGAAATACTGTTGAACACAGTTCTGATAGGGTTTTATGTAGAAGAGTTTTATGTTGGCATGTCACCCATATTTGAGGAAAATTAACTCACAGCAGATGCATGGATGAAGGAGTGTGTATGGGAAAGGGAAAACCTGCCATTTGAGAGGATAGTGGATGACTGTAGGTTAATTTGTTTGTCACAGCAACAATTGAGAATGGACCTGTCTGTTCTACATGAAAGCAACTTAGAGAAGGGAGATGAAGCTAGAAGGCTAATGGTGGTGTGAGAACAAGTATATTAAGGAATAAACTGAGGCTGAACATAAAAAAGAAGGTTTCAGAATTTTGTGAAATCTATGAAAACATTGAGAATGGTTAAGCTAACTTATTGCTGGGCATGTAAAGTAGAAGCTGATGAATTGATAGAACAAATTGTTTATACAAAGGTGTGCCAATGTTTTTAAGATGTGTTCTCTTGTTTCACGTCTCTGTGATCAGGGCTCAACAACTGGTAGGAAGGGAAATGCTGATATCTCCCTAGGCTGCATATAACAGAGCCTGTATTGTTTTCTCCTTAGAAAAAATCCTACTGCAGGAGTGGAGTACAGTCTGTGCACTGACACACACACACCTGGGTGCTTCTTCATACCTGTCACATTTTTCAAATCCTTTAAATGGAGTAGTGCCCTCTTACATGACCCTGCAATGACACTCCTCAACAAGGCATCACCTGCTGCATTTATAATCTTCAAATATTGTAAGGCAAGACCTTGAGCTAGAGTAGACAGCTGCATTTAACAGGCTTGCTGTAAAATGGTATTTGGAATGAGCTTATTTCCACCAAATGTATCTGACAGAGGGACTTTTCAATTTCAGGGCAAAATACATCAGTTAAAATTGGGGTTAATAATAAGGGAGACATATGGGAACACATTCTGGTACAAATGATAAGCTTTACAAATGATTATCATTACTATATAAATTTATGCATTATATAAATTATATAGATAAAACATGAATTATTAATTATTTGTCATGTACCCCATCTTTCCTCCTGTAATTTTGTGGGTTTGTAATCATTCCGATGTTTTTGACTATTGCATTTTTTATATCCATGGTTTCAGTGAAGCTCAACAGCACATGCAGGTGATGGATTTTTTGGTTGTGGTTGTTTTTTGTTTGTTTTCTGAACTAGTTATTGCACTGCTGACCATCACAGTTAAGTCAGCTAAGAGTTGTATAATGTCACACAAACCAGAACTTCTGTTGAGAATTCCACACAGACTATGATTCATGCCTTATGTGCTTTCAACCCAAGGGTGTTGATGTAAATATCGGGCTGAGTTTACCTTGGGGGTAAACACAAAGAGCTGTAAAGCTTGATTAGCTAGGTGTGGTAAAAAATGCTGCTCAGAAAATTATGGACAAAAATTCAAATTATTTTCTCTTAAAAAAAAAAATCCCACAATATCATAAAGGTAATTAAATTTTACACGAGACCTTCAGCTATGAAACAAACAATTCTTTACATAACCCCAATGGGGGAAAAATATCTTTATTAAAGTCTAATTATGGTCACTGTCCCTGCCCTATTTGACTATCACAAGCATTTCCTTCTGTTTTGTAACAAGTAGAGATTAAAGAAGGTTTTGTGGTACTTCTGTGAAGTTAACCAGGCTCTGTGCCTTTGCAATACATTCTTTTCCATCTCTGCTGCTAAAGGTTCTTATTGGAAAGCACCTATACACCTCTAAATCTAAAGTGTAGTGTGCCCACTGCACAACTGTAGCAGTGTCATGCCCTAATCAGAATTAGAAGACTCATTGCAGGCACATCATGATTTAAATGTAGGGTTTGGGGATATTTTTCCTTCAACATTCCACCACAGTGCCAGTCACCAATGTGGCGGAGCAATGGAAGTTCCCTGCTGTTAAAATTATTTCCCAACTCACTTTGGTTTTTTTCTTAAGGGTGTGTTTCTGTTCTTGTTTTTGCTCTTTTGTTGGGGTTTTTTTGTGTGTCCTTGGCTTTTTCCTGTTAGAAAATCGTGGCAGTTGAAAAGCAGAGCTGGAACTGAGAAGCTTAACAGGGATCAGAGTGGATGGGACTGTATTTTTCAAATGCTTTGTAAATACTTTGCTTGCAGAAGTTAGCCCCTGTTTTGCAATGAGGTGTGCTGGAAAATGGCATCTGGACAGCTGCATTCATTAGTCCATTGTGAAACATGGCAAGTTTAAGCAAGTTTTATCTGCAAATTTCACCTTGGGCTTTTCTGCAGAACCATTACTGGAATCTGCATAATGATGCATATGATGTTTTAAGGATAGTATTACACCAGAAGTTAATTTATAATGTGTCAACAGTGTTAAAGCAATATGTTAGGAAGAAATGAGGGTGAGAAAAGTCAGAAAAACATGTATTCTGGTGGAACCCAAGCCGTTCTATGGTTTTATGATACTTGGGGTTACACATGGAGGATGTTGTAGAGCTCACAGTATGCATCAGGAAATTGAAGTCAACTCCATTCAATTTACAGCTATTTCGAGTTTTCTCTCTTTTTGCTGATTTCTATCTGAGTCTCATGGGGTAGTTGTAATTTGGTCAGGCATTGAGGGCAAAATCCCCTACTTCTATTAACTGCTAGAGAATCAAGTATTGGCTGCTAATTCAAATGTAACTGTTGTAGAGGTATAATTGTGTCAGTATTCCAAGAAGCTTTATTTTGTGAACTCTGTTTTCTTTAGGAAAACAGTTAGGATTATTTTAAAATAATAATAAAAATATTTATTAAATATTTTAAATAAATAAATTTCCAAGGAACTATAATTTTTCTTTTTTTAATTCCTTTTTTTTAAGGCATCAAGATTTAGGAGACCTTATTCCCTATGCATGTGTATCCTACTCTAATATTTTTTAACCTGTGGCTAATCCCAACAGGATTTAATCTATTTATCAAAGAAATATCCTTAGAAGTCTGTGAAAACAGATAGCTGCATAGACAATTGAGGTTTTTATTAGTGCCCTCTCACTGATAGCGACAGATCCAAGGAGGCCACCATGGTCTTTGCACCATTCTCAAATACTCATAGATCCACTGATAATCAATTTTTTTTTCAGCCCAATGAAATGGCTTCATTAATTATTCAGGTAATTCAGTAGGATCTTTGAGGATCATGGAAATCCTTGTTTCTGTGTGCTCCTTCTCTTCCTGCAGTCAGCCCTCAGGGGGCAGTGGCACTCTGTCATGGGGAGTTCTGGGTACCTGCACCTGATCTTCACCTGCACCCCACCCTGGCAACGCTGCTTTCTGCAGGGAGTTGAGACGCGCCTGCTTGTCCAGAGCATCTGATCCAGATGCTCCTCCTCTGACAAACACAGTCTGTAGTTTCCTTCAGTTCTGTAAAGCTGAGGTATTTGGGGATCAAAGAGGTAGAGGTTTGCACCTCCCGAGAATTATTTAAGAGAAAAGTAAGATTATTGAGGTGTTACACTGTGACTTCATTAAACAAATTCTGGTTGATCTGGGGCTGAATTGTGGTAATCCTTTAACAAATAAGGAAAATACACTTCTGTAATTGGATGAACTCATTAGTTTAATGCATCACTATAAATTACATCAAAAAGGTAAAATGTCATTATCTGTGATGATCCTATAGGAACTTATGAATATTTTATATACTTATTGTTTAGTGGATTGATGGGAAAAACTTTGGTATTTCGGAAATTCTCTGTGGGTTTTGTTTTTTTTTTGTAAGGTGGAATTTTAGAACTTCTGATGTTTATCTGAATATCTAAATTTTTTCTTTAAGTCCCACTTTTGTGGCACCTATTCTACTGTGATAGAATTTAAATTGGTCAAAGCCTCTTTTTTACTCTAAGGAGTTACTCTAGGGTGGGGTAAAGGGATGGTGATGGAGACAGATATTCATGGCTCCCGGTGTCTGGAGGGCTGAGATTTCTCAATTTCCTTGCACAAAGAAAATAAGAACAAACCAACCTTCTGAATACTCTGCTAGTGAGTGTCTGCATTCCTGACTGGCAACTGGACTTGCTCCCTGACTAAGTGATAACACCAGAAGACAACTCTCTCTTACTGATGCTATATATTTCATCAACCATCACCCT
This sequence comes from Peucedramus taeniatus, assembly GCA_013400575.1. Classification (NCBI taxonomy): domain Eukaryota; kingdom Metazoa; phylum Chordata; class Aves; order Passeriformes; family Fringillidae; genus Peucedramus; species Peucedramus taeniatus. The sequence goes on from WBNO01021835.1 coordinate 199,787, forward strand.
CTACTCCTGAAGGAGATAAGCACGAGAATCTTCTTGTTCTTTTGATGACTCCTTTAGCACAACTTGTGAGGTTATTGCTTTTAAAATATCTTTCCACTAAGCATTAATTTTATAAAGCACTGCCTGTAAAGTCACAAGCAGAGGTGCTGTCAAGACTGATGCCAGGTATGCAACCACTTTGACATCTGCAAGTTTGCTAACAGGAATGTTTCCTTCTCCCTTTTGTAGGAGCAGAGCACAGTTCTGAAGGTGTGGGTAGAAGGAGTGGTCCTTCTCACTGACAGCTGCTCTTTGTCTAAGGAAATGAATATAATGCACTGTAAGGATTATTTTGACAAGCTGCTTCTTATAAGTACAATACCCAGACTAACAGACCAGGTACTCCAGGCTTTTTGCATGGCTTTTGAAGGGAAGAAATAAGCCAGCAACTGAAATCAGTACTATAAAACGTGAATCTTCCTGAGAGAGGTATTTTCTTCATTCTGGCCTAAAGCAGAAGGTCAAAATGTTCCAATTCCTAATTTCCTCTGCTGGAGACCACAACCAACCATACTGAAGTATCAGGCCTACCTGAGTGCTGCTACAGATTCAGTCCTGCTTGCAAGCTGTCTGGAGACCATGTAGCATCACAGGACAATTTAGGCTGGAAAAGAGGTTTAAGATCATGTAGTCCAACTCTCAGCATAACGTGTCCAAGTCCACCACTAAACCATGTCCTTAAGGGTCACGTCTACATCTCTTAAATACCTCCAGGGATGGTGACTCAACCACTTCCCTGGCAGCCTATTCCAGTGCTTGACAACCCTTTCAGTGAAAATTTCTCCTAATATCTAATCTAAACCTGCCCTGGAGCAACTTGAGGCCATTTCCTCTTGTTCTGATGTGTGTTACTTGGGGGAAGAGTCCAATGCCCACCTTGCTACAACGTCCTCTTAGGCAGTAGGAGAGAGTGATAAGGTCCCCCCTGAGCCTCCTTTTCTCCAGGCTGAACAACCCCAGCTCCCTCAGCTGCTCTTCATCTGACTTATGCTCCAGACCCTTCACTATTTCTGTTAGCCTTCTCTGGACTTGCTCCAGAAACCTGAGTGAGGGGCCCAAAACTCAAGATTTGGCAGCACCAGAGCCCAGTACGAGGAGACAATAGCTGCTCTGGTCCTGCTGGCCATGCTGTTTCTGATACAAGCCAGGAAGCTTTTGGCATTCTTTGGCCACCAGGGCACACTGCCAATCATGCATATATTAGAGTCCAGATAAAGTGTGTGAATAGTTAGAACATTGTTAATGGGCATTTTTTCCCACTCCATAGACATACTAGCTGCATTACTTTGCTGAAAGCACTGTGTACAAGTGCTTTCAAAAGAAAAAAAAATGGGCAAAGGAATAACAGTTTTAACTGTAGGTAAATATCTCAGACATGTCAGAGTGGTGTAAGATGATAACCATAGTCACTGGAGAGACCTGGGCCCTTCCAAAGAGCAGGTCACTCCTGCATCTTTGTAGGAGAAGCCCACAGCTGTAATTAAAAAAGAGTAGTAACAGTGAGTGCCACTAAAGAAAGAGCACTGGATACGTCTTGAGGTCTTTTCTTTTGCTTTAGGAGCATGATAAAGTGCATTGCCTGGAGGCTGCTAACCCATGCACACAATCACGTGCTTGTCTGGTGGTGTAGATCCAACTTTAGAGCCTATAACATGGGACCACCTTGTCTCCTATGAGTCAGTGATAAAGAGGTGATATCGTCTGGTCTCAGCTGAACTTGAAAGAGTATTCTGGGTGCTGTGACTAGATATTCCTTTGGTGGTGATTGGGGTCACTCCAGTAGCATCATTTGAGGGGAAGGTGCCTTTGAGTAATTCAGTAATTTCAGTAATTCAGGGAGTTGTCTCCTGAGCAGTAACACAAAGCAGCTTAATTTGCTGTTGTTGTCACTTGTGACAACTGACCTCAGATTGTGTTGATGTGCTCACGGAATAACCTGAGAAAGTTAATGCAATTGCTTTGTAAATAAGGCCTAAATTTGCAATGTGAATGTAAATATTTTTTTATAGTCACGCTGAATAATGTATTAGAACAAAATTTTAACAGGATATGTACAATTGTGCAACTCCTATGCAGCAGGCAATAGAAAATCAGTTTATTGTTATTGTCTCACAAGAAAGATGTTTCCTGTGGCATTTTCTGTATTATCAAGGCAGGAAATGCTGCTTAATGCCCCTGTTCTTCATTTTACCCAAATGCTTTATAATAAAAAGTGCATGAAGATTTAATTTCTTAAGGATTTCATTTGCTGTCACTTCTGATTTAGTCAGAATCTAGGTCAAAAAAGGATTATTAAGTCTTGGGATGGCTTATTTGGGTCATGTAAATGAAGTCTGATATCTAGAGATGGTGCCCAACAACTTTGCTTTAGCAGGTTATGAAGAACAAAGCACAAGTATTTTTAGAAATGAGGTTGTACCCTGTGACTGCATTGGTGTATCAGAGCTCAGATCAAGATGTCTCTCTCTCTTTACCATGGCATCTTTCTCTCAGAAGCTACTGGTATTGGGAAGCTTGTGAGCCAGACTCTGAAGGCTATTTTCCCCTTTGCCTTGTATTAAATACTAGATATTTGATGCAAAATATCTCTAGAAACCCTGTGAGAATTCAGAGAAATTATTATCAGTCTCTATTTTCTGTGAAGAAAAATGATTCTGAGCCCATGTCAAAACTGGTCTGGGATTTTGTTGGTAAATGGGCATCTCCAGCTCTTGCAGCTGCCTCTCAAGAGGCTGCAAAGCCTGTGCTGGTTCTGATGCAAGCTCTCTGCTCCTCTGCACCCTGCTTCAAGTTATGTGGCCCAGTCCAAGGGCCTGTGTGACTCCAGACCTCATGTCACCACTGCTATGGGCTGCTGTTGTTGTGTTGGTATTGGTGAAATACCTCCTTGCCCTCTGGCCTGTGGCTTCCTGACTGTGACTCACCTGCGCTGTGGTTTGTGATGCACAGTGTCAAGTTATCAAGTAATTAGCTATTATTGCTGGGCTACATCTGCTTTTGGGTGGGAGAGTTGTTTAGTTGGGTTCTTTTCTCTCATTATGTGCAGAGTAAGCAGGGGCAGTGCAATGACATAGCAGCTTCAGCAGTTAATATTGCTTAATTTGATTTATGAAATCCACAAAAGGCCCATATGGGGACCTTCTGGAAAGGGTGGAAGTTAAGTGGGGAGCATGGAATATTATCTAAGTGGATGGCTAACTTTTGTCCCTCAAGAGCAAGGAGAATCCACTGTCATCAAACTGAGACACAAAATGACTTCAGAGCCCAAGTTCAGTGATGGAATGGCTGCTGGGTTCAGCCTCTCGTAACCCTGTGAGCTGAGTCTCTTGTTTCAATTAAGAGCATTACTGCAAAAGTGTTATTATATAAAAAAAGGGAAATAATTCCATTTTGTAATACCTGTTCCACAATAAAAGAACACAACTCAACAAAAAGACTTTAGGTGGGAAATGATCTGGCTTTTTTTGCATAAGTGGCAGTACAGCCTAAAGCAGAAACATTCGTGCATTTAGTGCTTGAATCTATTGAAAAGCAAGACTAATAATAATAATTTGAAACTTTATCTAAGATAGGTCTCATCTAAGGTAGTTCTTTATAGGACAGTTGGAATATTCAAATACTTGCATTAGAAATGAAATGGTTGAAAAATCAGATTTTTATTTTTTCCTAAGAAGTTCTGCAGTTTTTAAAGAGGGTTTTCATTTCGACTTAGAATTTTGAGAATTCTAAAAAATAGAGTTAAAAAAACCCCTTATTTCAACTGCAATTTCTTACAATTTAATAACACCTATTTTTAGTGGTTTTAATAATGTTTAGTGCAATAGCTATTTTTGTATTTTCATAATAGTACTAGGTCCTTTTTGGTTTTATATGTTGAGTGCTGTTACAGAAAAATAATGGGAAATTATTCTAAAATTAAAAATTAAATTAAAATTAAAAAGAGATCAGACTTGATAATTTTAACAGGGATGTTTAAAGACTTTTGGAAAAATGGTGTGTAGTTATTTTTGGTAAAGCTTATGAGATTCTAACATCATTTAATCAAAAGCAGAACTTTAGCTGAAAAACGTTTCCATAGCAGATGATCCTGCTGGCTCTGCTGACCCCTTAACATCCTCTATGAAACCAAGTAAGAGAGAAGAAAAGCTACAAGGTGTTCTCTTTAACTATTTGCCAGTGCCTGTGAGATCCAGCCTCCACTTCATGAGTGTAATTTGGAGTGAACTTGGTGAAATTGCTTGCTGTTTTGCATCTGACTGGAGAAGCTGTTGGGGGCTGGAACTGCCCCAGGAGATCCTTCTGTGTGTAGTCATTCAGACCTTATGGTGGTGGAGAATGACTCTGGAATTAGCCTGTGATAAAATGCTTGACGCATCTTTTCCCCCTAAAACACTGTGGTATGAAAAAAAAAGAAAAAAAAAAAAGAAAATGTAAGTCTTTATGTGGCACAGAACAAGTGCATCATTTGTGCTTTTGAAATCAGTGGGAGGTGGAGCCATGATTCAATCTATACAACTCTTCTTCCTGGCCACGGCTGTGGTCCAGGAGCACCTACCAGCTGGGAGACACACAGATTGGAGCATTACAGTGGTGCCTTTTATCAAGCAAAGATACTGATGGGTTCATCAGCCTATTCACCTTTGGTAAGAGAAAATCACCGGTGGGGCAGAAGACTCTGTTTGGCTGTCTTGGTTGAGATTGATCAAAAGCAAATGCCTGGGGAATTTTGATCCTTAAATGTCAAATGCACCTGCAGTTGGCAGATTTATTAGTAAAAGCAGCAGGTAGATGGTCATGGTGAGATGGATATATCCCATCATGAAGAGGAGGAATGGGGGAAATGCTAGGGTCTCCTTCCATAGTGAATCTGAGTAGAAACTGAAAATTGCTGACTGCTGGGTTTCATCCCTGGCCCCTCTTTTGGCTCTTTGTCTCCAGGATCGGTTCCTCCGAGCAAACCCACACAGGAAGATTGGAATCAGGAGGAGGAATCATGACAGACCACACAGTGCTGAAAATGAGGTACTGTATGGAAGGCAGCTTCTGGATTGCAAGGAGAGAGCTGCATAAAGGATGGCCGTGATACCTGCAGTTCTTCTGTCAGCCTTTCCAGTCTCTCCCCAAGCATAACTGTTTTTGTGAGAGATGACATTTATTAACAGATAGTTAAGGGAATATTTGCTTCTTCTGTGAGTGTGCTGTCTAGAGTGCAAAGCATTCACTGTGACTTAGGGGTTGGGAAGATGATGAACTTGTGGTTTAAATGCTAGGCAAGGAACTGGAAGAGCTGGATTTTAGTCTTGGTTTACTGTGGTATGATTATATGATGGTAGTCATACCTCATAACACTCAAGGCTTAGTTCTTAAATTGTTTTTCCTTTACTTTATGGGGGCAGAGCAGCAAATAAAATGGCTTACTCACATGTCTGACACTTTTTTGAACACTGATTTTTATGAAGATGAATTGGTTTTGGAAAGGACTGAATATGGCACATGCTAGATATGTTACAAGTTATTGTGTTTTATGACTAATTGTTGGTTGAAAAGATATTTAATAACTTGAAAAATGAAAATAGTATGATATTTTCTTCCACCCCTGAGTTTTTTCAATCTGTTCCCTAGCTGTATTCAGTATGAAAGTATGAAGCTAACTCTTTCTTAGATCTGGGAGAGCAGTGAATTCACTAACTGCTAGCACTATGGAATAATAATTGGGTTTGTGTCAGTATAGTTTACTTAAGCCATCTCGTGAATAAGTTTTCTCCAAACTCATGAATATGAATGGTACTAAAGTTGAGGATGAAAAATTAATCCTCTGTATTTGGGATGAAATGTTGAGCTTTCAGCAATTTGGATCATGTACTTTCATCCTCCATCTCCAGAAACACTGCTGCCAAAAATTATGCTGAGGTTGATGGGCTTCTTTCAGACCTTCTGGTTTTGTTCAAATGCCACTTTCTGAGAGGAAAGTGTTGAGTTGAGAATCGATCCAGTGGGCTGTAAATAACATTTGGCTTGGTGGCTTTTTGCTTTCTAGATGTTTAGTCTGCTTCTGTCAGGACAGGGTGTATCAAAATAAGAGCTACACAAGGAGGTCCTAAGCAGGCAGTTTCTCAGAAATTGTGATTCTTTGGAGATTCTAACGCTGCTTTTAATTTAATTAATGGAGCTAGTGCTTCTGCATGTAGTATTTTACTCTTGACGTTCTTCAACACTGTTGTTTTTCCAGTAACCAAGTGTAGGGTTGTGTGTAGCTGTGATAGGGAGTGGAGGGAACCTTACACTTCAGGTTGTCAATATTGCTGTGCCTCAGGACTTCTCCTTGGTAGATCAATCAGGTCAGCCTAGGTTTGTCCTGATTAAGCCAAGACATTCTGAATTGCCCGTTTGTGCTTTTGTGCCTTTTTTTTTTTTTTTGTGTATGTACATTTGCATACAATTATAGCTTTTTGTTGCTTGTGTTTAATTACATACTCTAACACACTGCCAGTTTTACTTTTTGTTCTCAGCTTTCCATTTTCTTACATTGTTTAGAGCTTTAGTGATTCCCACTTTCTTCAGTTCTGGTTCTTTAAAAGCCCCTGGTTTATATACATGAATCAGTTCTGCTTCTTCTGTTAATGAGGTTTCATTTTGATCAATGTAGACCGTAGCTATGAATGACAGGCTATCTTTACTCAATGTTGAATCACAATAAAGTATTTCTTCTCAGAAAATGTCTCAAATAGTTAAAATGAAATTCACTGCATTATAATGACAGAAAGGCATTTGTGGTGTTAAAGGATAAGCTATGTTATTTATATCTGAGTTAATTGTTAATAATTAAGGTAACTTTCTCATTGTTCTGCAGCCAGAAGTGCCTCAGTTGCGCTGGCTTTCTGTAAAAATCATAGGCATGAGGAATCTCCGCAAAGCAGATCTGTGTAAGTCTCACTGATGGCAAATTTATAGCTTAGCAAGAAAACTACTGTCACCTGATTTTAATGCTCTTGTACACCCTTTGCTTGGATTACAGTAATATTTCAGGGGGGTTGGGTGAAGAAGTTGTATTTATTTTCATTTAAATTCAAAATAATTTAGAAAACACTTAAAACCAGAATGGAAATAGACTAGAAATTTGGTGTTGAGAAGTCGTCCTTCCCTTTATCAGCTACTCTGTGGTATTTCCCTTTCTCCTAACTCTTCCGTGTCCCTTTTTCCAGGTTGCCCAATTCCCTTTTGAAAGGAAAATCTTTGTGAAAGATTCAGGAAAAATCAGTAGTTGCTTGGATGTTCCTGTGTTTGTGTCTTCACGATTCTGTTGGTGTGGATGATTTGTCCATTAAAAATAGATTAAAATCCCCCAAACTAAAATTTCCATTTAATTTTAAGAAGTGCCATTTCAATAAATGTATATGAGTTTTTTTGGAAACTGGCAAGTATTTGAAAAAAGGAGTTAAAAATCATGGGAGCCAAAGTACTTAGTTCAGCACTGTTTAAATAAAATACTTTGGCTCTTGTTATATAGAATTAGTGATTTAAAACTGACATTTTTGAAACTGATATAAATCTAAATAGAAAAGTTAAATAACTCTAAACCCAGAATATTTTCCTTTGAGTCTAATGAAATATCTAGGACTCCTCAGAGGTTAATCTTTTCTTTCCCTGACTGGGCAAATCAAATAATAACAAAGTACTGCTGTACTAATTGTGCAACTTGTTGTTAACACAGGTAGCCAAACTGATTGTTATGTCAAGCTGTGGCTGCCAACAGCTTCATGTCGGGAAGCCCAGACAAGGACTGTACACAACTGCAGAAACCCTGTCTGGAATGAAACTTTCCACTTCGTGATACAGAGTGAAGTAAAGGTGGGATCTGTGACAGTGAGCAGGTGCTTTCTAAAGGGGCATCTTCACCTGCTTTGGGCAGACTCTTTTTGGAAGGCTTGAGGCTCACACGGACCTTGAACTCAGTTAACCTGACTGAAAGAAGTAGTTTAAGCTCAGAAGGTTGTGGAATATCTGGAATAACATTGAATGCTTCTTTGTGTCCCAGAACATTCGTAAAAAACTTTTAAAGTGTTTATAGAGTTAGCAGAAATAGGTGAGGAATCAGAGTGAAAGTGATACAAAGTCCAAACTGATCACTTTCTCATAGTTTACTAGTGCTGCATCTTCTCATGGTAACCTGAGCCCTGAGGAACTGCCAAGGGATCAAATCCTGTTGACAGTTTGGTACTGTGCTTTAACTTTCATTTTAAAGGGCTAAGAATTTTTCCTTTACTATTACTTTCTGATGAAATGCCAAAATTTCTCAGGGTAGTGATTTTGAATCCACAAACGATCTGAGGAATAGTGTGTGTAACCTCTGCTCTATCTGGTGCATGTTACCATCATATATGTCACTTATGTTTCCTCTTCTTTTGGAGCTCTTTTTGGTTGCCAAATTTACCTCTTCTAGGGTTAGTCCCTGACTCTGCTGTCTGAGCCACATGGGATGTGAGCTGAGCTCTGTGCTCTCACAGGAGCCTGTCCACATGGACAAGAGGGCTGAATGCTGGCTCTTGCTGGACCTTCCTTTTGGGCTCAGTAGTCCCAGAATATGTCATTTACATCCTTCTCTGCCTCTTTCCTCAGAACATCCTGGAGCTGACAGTCTGTGATGAGGACACTTTTACACCAGATGACCATCTTATGACTGTTCGTTTTGATGTGGCTAAAATCCAACCTGGAGAAAAAATTCAGCTGAGTTTTCAGTTGAATCCAGAGGTGTGTGGCTAGAGAAAATAATACTCTTGATTAGAATTTTGTCTCAAGTTACTACCTCTATTGAACATTAAATTGGTCCTCAGACACAAAGACTTTGTTGAAGAGGATGTTACTAAAAAAAGTTGAATGCTTGGGTTTTAGGAGAGGGATCACCAACATCCCCTGTTGTGACTGGAATAAGATGCAAAATATTTCTTATAATTTTTTTTTTAAATTTCAAAACTATATTTTGAAAAATCAGTGATAAAAAGAATCAAAAACAAAGAAGCTGATGGTTAGGGGATCTCATTTCTGTTGTAGGAGATTGACAGAGCAGGGGTGGGAACAAAACTGTCCCCCTTTCCACACAGTTGCCCTTTCCCTCTGACCAGTAACTCACTTCTCTCAGCTACAACGGGGATTTTGGCCAGTTCTTTCAGATAATGTGCTTGGTAAATGAATAATTTCATTCTTTTAATAATCTCTTTGGGTTTTTTCCTTCCTCTACTAAACAACTTTAAGAAAAAAAAATCTCAGCAAGTCTACCTATGCTTCTTTGTTACAAATTTTAGAGGGGCTGAGCCAGCACAGAAGGGGCAAGCCTTGATGAATGAGAATATTATCAGTATTTTATTTTTTCTTCTAAGTGAGTGTATGGCCTAAGAGTTGTATTTGCTGCATGAATCTCAAAAAATATTGTGTTTGGTTGTATTAAAGAGGAGATAAAGAGTATCTTATGAAACACTGGATGAAGATGCTGAGAGAAGAGATGGAGAAATCACACTCATCTTCAAAGAGAGCAGAATATGTATTCAGATTACTTTCTGCACAATGTAACACCTTCTCTGTTTGGAGCGTGTAGTAACAACGTCAGGGCTTTTTCACACTTCTGCCAAGGACTTCAGTTTATGGTTCCCAGCAATTGGTGTGCTCCATTTATTTCTAACCCACTGTGTCAGTCAGGCTCTTTGGAAAACACTCTTGCCTGTTTTTTATATGACTATTGCTTTGGAGAGTGTTTATTAACTACTCTTTTAGAAGACCAGTCCTTACTGAGGACTGCTTACTAAACCTGTTCCAGTGGGCTACAGCCTTCCTCAGAAAAACCCTCATGTGACTGAGATAATGCCAGGTGTGATTCAAGCCCTGAATTTGCTCTGAGGCATGTGCAGAGCTGCCTTAGCAAGGTGGAAGTGGTGGGGGTCAGGCCAGGTGAGCTGTGTCAGGAACATCCTGGTCAAGCTGCCCTTCTTCAGTTTGTGATGAATCAGGTACCCATGAGGCATCACAGATTATGGTCTAACATGGACTTTTAGAAGATTTTGGGTTATTCCATTTTTTTGAAAGTGACTTAGTAATGCAACAGGCTGGGCAATCTTAATAATGGGCTGTAGTGCCACCTCTGCCCATAATGATTTATTTCATCTACCAAGGTATCTCGGAAGGAGGGCTGAGGAGGTCAGATGGATAATGGCACAGCAGCAGGGTTGCTTTGCTGTGCCTCTTGCTCTTTGTGGCCTAGCAAGTATTTCCATTGCTATGCTCTGGGTTTTTCACCCACAAATATGTGAGTGGGACTTACTAGAAATGTAACTTGTGTGAATGTAAAACAGCATAGGAAGGATGGGAACATAAGGCAAGCAAAATTAGGCACATGCTATGAGCCAGGTTCTTCTGAACCTTGCTTCTGCTGTTCTTTGGACAAAGTTGTAACACACCATCAGTGAGTTTGGATAGTACACTCTGGGCACAATTAAATATTTCATACAGTCTGTCTTGCATCTGTGTAAGGTGACTGCTTTCTCAAATCTGTGCCCCAGCCTTCTACTAAAAACTTGCAACCACTGCAATTCTCATAATATAGAGACTTTGGGAGCAATTAGCAAGCACAGCTCCCTACTTCTGCATTTCATGCTATGCAGCTATCAGAGAAGCCATCAGAGATGTCTCATTTGTTGATGTGAACTAGTGAAAATAAAATTGCTCTTCACTTTAACTGTAAAGATGATATTCCCATGGCAGCTGCATTGTCAGATTTGGCGTGTTTTTCACAGTCAGTTCACAATGTTAAAGTACAATGTGCAGCTGGACAGAAGGGATATTTGTCAGTAAATGTTAGCTATTCCGAATATGAATTAAAAAGTGTTATTATCACTTGTCAGAAAGAGACTTATACTGTTAACTAGTGTTTTCCTCCATGTGAGTGATCCAGAAGATCTCTCTGATACACTTTTTTTAGTGTAGTATTTTCTGTATTGGCTGTGTCCCATAGAGCAGCAAGTGGCTGAAGTAATAGTGTTGTTTGGTCTCTTTTATACTGTTGGTGTGCTGTTGCTGCTTCATTCTTATACTTTTCCTGTCTCTTTTCCTCTTGATTTGTCTCTCCTGATTCCCCTTCTCTCTTCTTCCCTTCCCCCTGGCAATTTTTATTTTCCAAGTTGGCCCCTTCTCCCACCCTTTTGTAATGTTTAATGACTTTACTCTGCAAATTCTTTTGTTTTAACTGAGGAATACTCCCTATTTATTCACTGTACTAAGTCCATTCATTCTTAATTATGTTTTCCTACATCATTCACCTGCTATTCTTCCCTTCCTCAGCATTGATTGACCCATGTCTTATCCTACAAATGAATTAATAATAGGACCCTTGCTCCCTATTCAATGATACTTAGTATTTGCTTTCTCTTGATGGTACAGCTGGTTTGTAAACAGTAGAGCAGTGGAGAGGTGAAATCCAAGTATGGCCACAGAAATCTGTATCCATTCATATAATGATGCAGAGGATGTGGGAACAGAGAGAGAGTTATAGATAAATTGTCAGAGTTGTAAGAGAGGAAAATATTTCTTCATTCATAAATGATAAAAAAGTCCTATTTTCAGAATCAGGAAGAACTAGAAGTGGAATTTCTACTGGATAACATGTAAGTAAATTTCTACTGGAAAACATGTAAGTAAAACCTAAATGTTGTAGAGTTTGTCATCAGAAAACTGCATTTTAGAGAGAGTGGTAATGCAGCATTAGGGAAGTGGCTCCATGTACCTGTGCTCAGACACCTCATCTCACCCTCTTCCCCATTGTCACTTTTCTGTCCTGAATTTGAGTGACAGTCTCACTATTTATAGCTGAGAATGGATGTTTATTTTGTGATTCAGCCTAAGGAGAGATGATACTCATCAGGAGAAATAAGAGAGAAGGAGCATCCTTGGGAAGGTATGGGATGTGATCTGACAGAGGGGAAAGGCAGAAGTGCTGATGGTACTTGCCAGCTAGAAAAACTGAGCTCAGAGAATTATTTGTTTTTGAAAGTTCATTACTTAAATACACCCTTTTAAATAAACTTTTCTGGTTTTACTTTTCAGACCAGGTGTATCTGAGAAGATCATTACTAATGGCGTACTAGTGGTAATTTTTTTTTTTTTGTATGCTAATCTTATGGTGGGGCAGAACTGAAGGATGTGGTTGGAAGATAGGAGAAAAAATTCTTGTGTTAACTGTTGGGGACTGAATGGTATTTAAATGTAATGACAGATCCCCAGTTATTTTGGCTTCCTTAATCACAGTACTGCTTGCAAGATTGATAAAAGGTACTCAGTTTCTACAAATTCTTCACATCCATGGACCATCATGGCCAAGCACTGTGTTTCTACAGGACCCCTAGAACCTCAGTGAGAATCCTGAACTGCTTCTGTGACCAGTGGTTTTATTGCTTCTCTCTTCCAGTCTCGTGAAGTTTCCTGTTTGGAAGTACATGTGAATGAAACAAAAATGAAGAGTTCTTACAAAAGTGAGGTTGCTCATTTAAATTGTTTGTCGCTGCTCTTTGTGCTATAGGAAATGCAGCTGAATCTAGATAAATGTTGGGTTTGTTTCAGTCTCTGTTTGCATCAGGGCTGCTTGGGTATTTCCTGAAGTACCTACTTGTAATAGTGAGAATCCTCAGAAGAAAACATGACTGTGTAGCTTGAGAGAAACTGTGGAGCTGGCTGAGAGACTTGGAAATAGCACTTCAGTGTGATGGAACTGAAATACCTTTGCCTCTCCTTTCTGATGAAAACAGAAAGTTAAAGAAGGGAGACACAACTCTCAGGAGGAACAAGACTTTAGTGAAAGCTCAGGGGATGTGAATGCTGCTAGAGGCATCCACAAGTGTAACACACACTGTAACTTGGCAGGGTGTCACAAATGGTTTAGGTCACTTAATCGCTGGCAAAGGTATCAGCAAGTGTAGGTTTGATATAAATTTGTAAAAGTGTGACAAAGTTTGATGGCAAGGTTCACCCTATTACTACATGCATGAAACATGCAAAGAAAAATCAGATTAGAATCAATCTAGAATTATTTATGTGGAGACTGGGGATGCAAAAGGATAAAGAGAGAAAAGGAAAAGGTGCCAGGAATGAAGATCCTCATGCTGAGTTGTGAGTTTCAGAGTGGGCCCGCTTGCCAAACTTAGCCTCAGGCTTGATCATTTGTCTAAAGGATTCAGCAGCACTTAATCATCCTGTAATTCAGCATTTACAAAGCAATTCAGTGGGATTTACAACAGGCAGAATAGTAAATAATTATGAATGTAGGATGGTAACATTCATACTACACCTGCTAAGGGGTATTCAAATCAATTCACACAAGTTTTCACACAAAGAATTATGTACAAAGGTGCCTGCTTAAAATTCCCCTCAAGGATGGTGAAATATTCAGAACAGATGCCTTTGCTTTTCTCAGTGGATGAAGGGTTGGGCCTCGAGGAGTCGGGGATGTCAGCCCTGACTCTGCCCCCAGCTTTTGGGATCAGATCTCTGAGTATTGCAAACTTGAGAGCTGGTCAGTTCTGAGCCCCTGCAGTCCAGGGGAACACAAAGGGCAAGGTGCTGCACACTGGTCACAGGGGAAGGAAAATTGTGGTCCAAATTAACCTTAGTTAAGCCTGCAGCACATTCCAACTGAAATGTCACTTGGGGCACTTTTATTTGCTAATTTCAGGACTACGCTCCATTAACATCTCCCAGCGGTTTGCTTCTTGTTTTTAGGGAGAGACTTCACCTTCACAATGAAAGGATCCTATGAAGAAACCCAGGATATTTCCATAGGTCCTCACTCCAGACCAGGGAGCAGTGAAACCACCAGGTTCCACTACATCAAGCACAGTCAACCCAGACTGCTCATGACTCTGCCAAAGGAGTGTTTTTTCTGTCGTGTAGGTTTTGCTTATGGATGGTGATAACACCTTACCTAAATTTTGGGAGAAGAATCATGAGTTAACCCTTATCTGGTATTTCTGTGTCTAGGGTCTATAAATAATACTCTCCTTACAACATTTTTTCCCTCTCTTTAAATCAGCCTGGCTCAGGTAGGAGGCAAATGGATGTAAGTAGTCCCCTGGCTGTGCCTCTCCATTCTCTGGACTTGGGAAAGAAAGTGACAGTGATGAGAGTGAGTATCCTTAAACAGTACTTGGAATTCTTTCAATAAGGTAAACTGTATATATGTGATATCTGGTAATGCAGTAATTTTGTTACTAAAAATGCATTAGTGAGTTATTTGTATGCTTAGCTCTGCATACACTTAGAAATATAACTATGATTTGGGGGGAAATAGGATATTCAGAATTTTTGGCTGCTTTAAAAGCAGTTTAAAAGCAGGATGAGGATTGTGTGCTGAATGCCTGAGAGGAGACCAAAAATTTATCATTAGACTGTATATCTGAAAAATTGCTAATACTGTAAAACCTGCTTTTACAAAATTTCAATTTATTTAAAATTTATTGTTTGATTTCATTATTGATTTTCAGGGGGAATCTTATGAGGTGTCTGTGAGTGAGGAAAACAGGTAAATCTTTTATTGCCTTTGAACGATTACTTAGCTCTATCTCCTCTCCTTTCATAATATCATTGTTAGATGAAAAGAAGCTACACCTTAAAGCAGCTAATTTCAACACAGGAAATAAAGATTACTAAAATATGGGGAATGGTTAATAAAATGCTTTAAAGCTTTTAAAGCATTAAAATTCATTGGTAAGAATTTAGAATAGGATAGGTGGTAGCTTGTTATGGGATATAAACCATCACAATGTTTTTCCTAATATTGATGCTTTGTAATTTTGATATCTAAACACCCTTCTCTCTTGTAACCTTTATCTATAATACATGCATATTTATGTGTACCAGATTTCTAACGTGTCTAACACCTTTATGCATTTACAAGACCTCTACAGGTCATTTTTCAATGAAACATATGGACAGTAATTTATTTATTGACTGGCTTGCCAAGATTTTCTGAAGGGCAACATTACCCCCTGCTGATAAACTGGCTCCATTGCAAGCCTTAGTTGCAGGTGAATGATAAATCAGAGGGTTTTATTGGATAATATTCAGAGAAGAGACAGAGGAGTTTTTGTGTTTTTTTCCTCTGAAACTGGAACCCTGTGAAAATGCAGGTTATAGAATGAATCATGTGCATGATATTTATGATAATGTGCAGAAAGGATAAATTTAAGAGAAATCTTCTGACTCAGAGCACAAATTCTGGCAGAGATAAGCCTAACTTGGTATTAGGGTTCTTTTAACTAAAGTGTGTTAAGTTTAAATAACTACTTAGGCCCCCTTTGTGCTTGGGAGGCCAAGTACATGCATAGCAGGAGAATGTGAAGAGATGTCCAAATACCTGAGTTCAATGTGAAACAACTTGATTTTATTTATTTAACTTCCTTATGATTGTATGAAATTTTTCAGGACATAATTCTGGTCTAAAATCTCCACAGGAAGGCACAACTTTAGGACATAGGATATCCATATACCTGCTTTCATTTATGCAGGGTGACTTTCATGCACATGGATGTATAATTTCTTTAAACTGGTTTATTGTTGTTGATTTTGCTGCCTGTCTCCAGCTGAAATGGCTGCAGCTAATCCCCTGTGCTGTTCTTATGTTCCAGTTGCAAGGATTTAGATTTGCGGCTGGGGTTCGGTCTGTGCGCGGAGGAGCAGGATTTCATCCGTAAAAGGAAGAAGGTGGTTGCTGCTGCTTTGAAAAATGTCCTTCATCTTGATGAAGACCTGCAGGAGGATGAGGTATGTGGGACAGCATCTTGGGAACTTGAAGTAATATGACCCACTTTGAGGGAAGTGGATGTGATGTACTTGCATGACCTGTATGAAGCTGTATAAATAGTATAGGCCAGCTTGTCACTTGCACCTGAGACCACATCCAAGTTTTTGGCACAGAGGATGAAAGAGGAACTGTCAGGAGGCCAGTTATAGCTCCTTTATTCTCTGCCAACCTCGTCCTCCCTCAGGGGCACCCAAAGGCTGTATTTGCTGACATGCTGGTGTGTATAACCAAGTCTGGTGAAATTTGATTGCTTAGACTGAGACCATTTCTCCTCTTTGGCACCCCTTCTCTGCTGCCACAAGGTTCACAGGGAAGGCTGCAACTCTCCCATAGCACACTGGTACAGTAGCATCTGTCTTGTGTGATTTTGGTGTTACCTCTTTCTTGCTCCTCTCCTGGGGATCCTTGAACTCAGAGGCAGCTGCTCTGTTACTGGAAGACAATGATCTGTTATGGGGCAAGAGTCTGGGACAATGTGCCTGTGGGGTATTTCCTCCACTGCTCTGTTCAGCTCCCAGCACACCCAGCCATTTATGATGTGTGCAGGACAGCATTTTTCAACCAAGTCTAAGTGCTCATGAACTTAAGTAACTGGTAGAATAGGACTTGTTATTAACTGAGAATAAAAGGGGTTTTGAGCCAAATTAATCCAAAAAACCCTCAAACCCACAAATAGATGGTTAAATACAGTGAAGACTAGATTAAAGGTAATGGCATCCTATGTTCCTAAAACTGAGTGTTTGTTGTATCAGTTTTTACTATACAGAAAAAGGGGGAAGAATAACAGGATTGATGAATCCCTGAAGAAAGTAAAACCAAATTACATATAGCATATGATATCAGGGAAGGCAGTGGTAATCTGGGTTGGAAAGAGGGTATTAAAATAAATCTATAAAGCTGGGCACTATCTGCCTGGAGAATAGCAAATCTTGCATATACGCTTAGAGGAAGAAAAAATTATGCAGGCAGGTTTTGTACTGCTCTTCTGACCTCAGTTATACACAGAGCTTTAAAAGGTGTTTTGAGGGAAAGAGCTGAGGAAAAATTACATACATTGAGAAAATCTGAAAATATATTTCCCCACACAAGAACTGTACTTACAGCTCCTGACTTTCCAAAGCATCACTGATCAGGAAAATGCTTTCAGCATATGCTGAATTCCACCGAAGTTTACACTGCTCAAACACACACCTAGGCACTGCCCTGAAGAGGGTGAATTAATCAAAACCTACCAGAACCAGGTGTTGCTGTTACTTTTTTCTGCATGGCCATCACTCCTGTATTTCCTCTGGTGATGAGTGACTCTGTGCCTCTCTGTGTGTTGATCAGGTGCCCGTGGTGGCAGTGGTGACTGCAGCAGGGGGAGTGAGGTCCATGACAGCAATGTTTGGCAGCCTTCTGGCTCTCCAGGAGCTGGGTGTTCTGGACTGTGTGTCATACATCAGTGGGTTATCTGCCACAACATGGTAAGGAGAGCTGGGCTTGTACTCGTGTTTGTGTTAGCAAAGTGATAACCTGGTGACCAATTTTGCCTTACCAATGAATTTACTCAGCTTGATGTGGGCACTTGGCTTCCTTTTGGACGTGTTTCATGGGACCACTCAGTGCTGTCCTCCTACAAGAAACAAATCTAATGAGAATTACAGTATTTCTGTAACTGCACTGAAGTGTTTACAGAAACAAAAAGAAAAGTGCACAAGCACAAGCCAGGATGGTTTGCCTGTAACTTGTTATCTTGTTGCATGCAACACTTCAAAAGTCCTTTTGTAATATTATCTGTCTCAACTATTACACATCTCCAAAAAGCAGACTTTTAAAGAACAGCCCTGGGAAACACAGAATGTCATTCATGCACTCAATGGTGACTGCCTTGCACAAACTAGGAGGGGTTGAGGGATTTAAAACATTTTGTCTTTGAAGGGCTGCTCTAAAAGTTTGTGACAGAATTAGAACAAATGGGGTGGGGATGAGAGGGGATGACTGGAATCTGCTTGAGCCCTGGGTACTGGCAGCTCAAGCCTGCTCTTATGTGTGCCAGGTTCTTTCGGTGACCCACCTGCTGCACACCCAAGGAGGGCTCACACACTTGCCAGGGCAATCAATAGTCACTGCTAAACTCTAGCTTAACATTTCACACAGGGTCTGACCCGCCTGGGGAACTGGCCTCAGACAGAAGAGTTGGCTTGGACAACCAAAGGGTAATTCTAGCAAAAGCTTGAGTTAAGTTATCAGTGTAGCTGTATTACTTGTCTGATTCTGAAATACAAATAAGCTAGGATGATTTTGACTGTATTTGTGCAGAAAAAAAAATCATTATACAGTCTAAATTCTGCCCCAGCTTTGAAATGCTCTTCCAAATAAAAGTTGGAGGGCAAGAACCTCGTGTAGCCTGAAACAAAACACTTATGTGTGTTATAAGCCCAACGAATTGTCATGTGCCCTGTGATGAACCACAGTACATTTCTTTTATCCAGGACCATGTCAAAGTTATATGAAGATGCAAACTGGTCACAAAAGGACCTCGGAGGGCCAGTTGGCAATATCAGGAAACACGTGACCAAGAGCAAGCTGCACTGTTTCTCTTTGGATCACATGAAATACTATGAAAATGAGCTTTGTGAGAGAAAGCAAGAGGGACACAAGGTGTCCTTTACAGATTTATGGGGGCTCTTCATTGATTGTATGCTACATGATCAGGTATTTTATATTCTTTCTCTCCCTCTTATTTCAGAGGATTTCTAACTTCCCATGTCTAAAGTTGTGGATTCAGTTAGAGAAAAGGCTCTCAAAACACCTGAAGGACTTAGTCTTTGGCTTTTCAGAATAAAAGTAACAAAGTAACCCTAAAATGTGAGCATTTAGAGGAGATGTCTGAGCATGTAAAAATTCAAGATGTTAAGGAAACTGATTTTCCATCTTTAATTTTGTGTCAGGTGATCGTTCTAGTAACACACATGGGAGAGAAGGCTCTGACAGAGCTAAGTTCAGGCACAGCAATGTATACCCATAAGCTGTATTGAAGGAAATGGGTCCAGGTTGACTAAATATCTTTCTTTCCTTAAAGCAAGGCATATCTCAGTGACTGTACAGACATGTTTCTTGCATTTTTGCCCTGTCCCCCTTGCCAAAACTCCCATAAGCACAATGCCTTGGTGAAAGCTCATGACAGAGAACACATGAACACACATTTGTGGCCAAAGAGCTGAAGTACACAGAACAAAACCTGCTGAGGTTTAGCGGATACTCCATTGATAGCTCCTGCTTAGATACTGTAGTAAGTCCATGCATCATGTTCATCTTTTTACAATGACATTTGCTCTTTCTAAACAGGAAAGTATTCACAAACTCTCGGATCAGCAACTAGCAGTAAATCAGGGGCAGAATCCACTCCCCATATACCTGGCCCTCAATGTCAAGGATGACTTTAGCACTTTGGATTTTAAAGGTATAGATTATCATACACCCTTTTATAACTCTGAAGACTTTCCTTTTAAGGCTGATTGAATGCCAAAACTTCTTCCCGTAAATCCAAGCCAGTAAATCTTTTAAATAATTTCTTTTCCCCTGTCTTCATATCTGGTTTCTGACTTGGATGAAAAACATGCATCCTAAAACTGTGGAAGGGAGATACCTATTCTGTAGCACTGCTCAGTGGGGAGGGGGGGGTGGAGATGCTTTTTGCTGGCAGCCTTGAGAGCCATTACTGCTGCTCTTTTCTCTCTCATCCCCACCTCTACCCCCCACAGCCCCTTTCAGTAGTGCTGCTGAGGCAGCACTACTCCAAGGGAGCTGTGACGAGTGGGGAGGAGGGCAAGGAAGGGAGGAGAAAGGACAAGGTGGAGAGGGGTGAGGGCAGGTGTCAGCTCCCAGCAGCCAGAGAAGGATCTGAGGAGGGGCAGTGCTCTGTGCTCTGATCAGTGATCCTGATCACTCTTCCCATAGTGTTTCCAGCACAAATGAAGCAGGAGGTCCTGCAACTGAGCCTGGTCATCTGCTCCTAGGCACAGTTGCAGTCCCAGTGTACCCAGCCAAGGTTTCTGTGTGGGGAGGGGGTTTGGTCAGAGTTTTTTATCCTCAAGGCAGTGATTATGAGAGTCTCTAGAATGAATGGTAGTTGGTGTCATTGCTGACTCAGAGGAACTCAAAATGCCGCATTGTGTGCAGGGCCTTAGCAATCAGTGAACTTTCAGCCCCAGGCCTTGCTTCTTAGTGCAGAAATAGACCTGAATCCCAAGCTGAATGGATTTTGTCAGAGAAGATGAATTTATCTTTTGCATTCATGTATGTTGAAGGGCACCTGTTTGTTTCAAAACATGGTGGTTTGAACTGTCACCACCATGGTGAAGCTATGGGCCTTGTTCTTCCAGCTTCTGATTCTCTAAGCTGATTTTTACATGTGTTCAGGTGGCTGCCATAAATCCAGTTTGATGCCTTGTTTGCAGAGTGGGTGGAGTTCACACCTTATGAGGTGGGTCTCCTGAAATATGGGGCCTTTGTCCGTTCAGAGGATTTTGGTAGTGAGTTCTTCATGGGTCGTCGGATGAAGAAGATCCCAGAATCCCACATCAGCTTCTTGGAAGGTAATTTGCTATCTCAAGAAAACATCACCTTAAGGGCTGGCTACACAGAGGTGGTCTGCAAGTTGCAGTATTAGTACACCAGAGAAGGTATCTGATGCAGTTTCATTCCAAATGAACCAACCAAAAGCGACAAAAGAGGAAACCAAATTTTGAGACAAATGTGACTAATTTGCTGAATGCCTTGCTGAATGATCTAAACAGAACACATGCATGCACAGACACACAAGCTGATCATCTGAAGTATTTAAACTCACAGCCTGACTTTTATAGACAGTCAAGTTTCGAAAACGGCCTGGTTGTAAGCCAGACATTGTGTGGAATGGCGTGGCATTTGATATTTATAGGAAAATTCATAATATTTCATAACTAGAACAGAGAGTGGATTCAGGTATGTTGCCATAGCTGTGCTCTAAATATTCAAACTAATATTAAGTATGGCACTTTTTTTTTTTTTTTTCTTTCAAGGCACATGGAGCAATATATTTTCCCAGAGTTTTATGGATGCTGTCTACCTCTCAGGTCATTCAGAACACTTCTGGCACAGATGGACTCGAGACACTGAGCATGACATTGGTTAGTTCTTCAGATTATTTTTCTCTTGCGTCTGCATTTTCTTCACACCTCTATGAAATGTGAAACCTGACAATTGGTAAAGGGTTTGTTTTTGTGTCCTATTTCTGGCTTATGGGACACCAAGCCCTTGAGAATGAAGGAAAAGCAGGAGACAAACAATTGTGCTGTAAAACAGGAAAAAACATTGTGCTGCTCATTGTGCTGCTCACTGTGCAAAACCCTGGGGAGCTTTGTTAGTCACGAGAGGGTTACCAGAGCCCTTTGGGGAGGGAGAGGCCAGACAGGGAAGAACAAGGTGATGGTGTGACACTGAAATCCACTGCCCAGAACACTCTGCACGTCCACGTGTGCACTCAGCCACAGAGGGGGCTGGGAGCCATGGAGGCTTGGTTGTTATTATCATCAGAGAAACACCCTGACTGAATGCAGACACATACCCTCTTCTTGTTCTTCCAGCAGAGAGCCATCCTGCTCTGCCCGAGAAGCCTCATGAACAGACAACCTCCTTAGCCATTCCCAAAGGTCACCTTTCCAAAACTCTCCGAGAAATGATGACCGGGCGGCCAGTGGTTTCAACTTACCATAATTTCCTCAAGGGCCTGCAGCTGCACAACAAATATTTGGAGAATGAGAGCTTTTGCATGTGGAAAGGTAATTGGAAATTGCTTTAGTTATATCTTTGAAGGAGATTTGAAGCCTGATACTTGCTGAGGACAAATATTTGATAAGTTTTATCATAAAGGCAAATTTTGATTAATATTATTTGATTAACATGTTTGTGGAATGGGTTTTGCCAAGCCCTAGATGATTAACTCCTGGTCTTGTTCCTGTCTTGGAGGAAGCACAGCAGGTTTGCTTGAATTCTCATCTTCCTAGGAAAAGCCACCAAACAGTGACTCGAAGCTTCCAAGGAAGTTAAATAGCCACAAATTTACACATATTGAGAAAGAAGAATAATTTATCACTTTGGGTGAAGCTGAGTCTCAGAACTACTCCCTCTTGCTGATCTCAGAGTTGAGCTATTTTTTTAGTAAATAAATACTAATATTGTGTCAAAGACAAATACTTAACTGTGGGCTTTATGTCAAAGATAAATATACATCAACTGTATTTTCTTTATCCTATTTTATGCTAATTTTGAAAAAAGGAGACTTGACCCTGCAGTAAATAATAATAATAATAATAATAATAAAAGTTTTGGCCTTTCAGACACAGTGCTGGATTCTTCTCCCAACCAGCTGAATGAAATGAGTGACTACCTCAAGCTGATAGATACGGCTTTCTTCATCAACACCAGCTGCCCACCCATTCTGAGGCCAGAGAGAAAAGTGGATGTCATTCTCCACTTAAATTACAGTGGAGGATCACAGACTCTGGTGATGTTTTGAAGCAGTAATTCTTTATCTGTATGACTCCAGCAGCTGAATTACCACCACAGCTTTCTCTGTCTCTCTCTTTTTTTTTTTTTTTTCCTTCCAGAAAATATTCTGATTTTTATTAAATTGAATGATCATATCAATGGTACTAGTCACAACTGTGACCATAATGTCATTGCCTTTATCAGGGCTGTTTTCAGTGTCTGTCTGGGACAGACATATGAACACAGACATACATAAGATGTCCTATTCTGTGTATCTGTCATCCTGGTAACAAGTTCCTCAATAGTTAAATAACTTCTACAAAGTAATCAATACACAATACATAATTTTGAATATTTTTGGAATGAAAAGTTTTGCTTCTACATTTGCCTCTTGGTGTTGGCATGAGTTTTAGTCAGGGTTTTTTTTTCTGCATTTGAAGAAACCTTGAGGGGCTTATACAGTTGAAATGAATGTAATTTATTTGTAAGAGGACATGAAGACATAGACAGATGCACTGAGTGCAAATATTTAAGAACCTGTGATCTGAGAAGCCACATGTAATAAATTTCCCTATCCAAATCCTCTGCTGTGCTCACTAAATCACAAAAATTGACCTGAATGTCATATAAATTTCAGTAAATAGTAACCCTGCTTTAAAAATATAAAGTGTTAGCAAATCAACCAAATTCCTGTTACCCAGGATATATTAAAATTAAGATGGTATGTTTGTTGCAGTGCACAGTTAGCATTATTTATAAACATATGAATCAATCTCCGATTGTCTATTGCAGCAAAATATTATGGGGTTTGGTGGTCTTACTTCAAGCTCCCTTAGTGCTGCCTCTCTCCTCTCTGTTGAACCAGCCACTGGACCTATTCTCAGAGTACTGTTTGGAGCATGGGATCCCATTCCCCAGCACAGAGCTGAGCCAGGAAGACCGGGAACACCTGAAGGAGTGCTATGTGTTTGAGGACAGCTTGGAGGCACCAGTCTTGGTCTATTTTCCACTGGTGTGTGATACCTTCCAAAAATACAAGGCACCAAGTAAGTTGACAACAGTAATCATTTTTTGAGATTGTCTCATCCAGTTGATTCATTGAATTTGTTCCTCTTCCAAAACAAGACACTGGCAAACTTCTGAGTTGGCTAAGTTATTATATTCTCAGTCCAGGTATGATGCACATAGTATTGGCCAGCTCATCAGGGATTGGAGTGCAGAGGTTTAGGAATAAAAGCATGTGAGAAGCTGCACCTTGAGGGAAACCCCCTCTGGCACTTGAAACAGGCCATGTAACTTTGATAATAAAGAAGACACAGCTAGTAAGTTATATCCACTGGTATCTTATGTTGTCACCTAACAGTCTCATAAAGAGATATAATATTTACTTGGTTAACAAAGCTAGAGTTCTCCTATTACTTTTTTACATGAAAAAAATTGAGAATAGATACTGCTGAAAACATGCAATGAAGCAAAGGCTTTGCCAGGGTAGCAAGCTGCTTTGATACCTATAATTTTTGAATAGTTGCCAAATTGTCTCCTTTAGTTCAGCAACAGAAGAAATGTTTGTTTCGCTAGGAAAAAAAAAAACAAAAAAACCAACAGAAACTACTTGGCAAATTCAGTTTCAGTTTACAAATACTTTTACGTGCATCAACTCCAAATTTTTTTATTGCTAATTTTCTATGATCCAGGAAACTTTGCTCAAAAAATGAAGAAAAATCCGTGAATCAGTTTATTGAAAAAGACCTCATACCATTCATTATCTTATTTGTTCTGCTGCATGCGCGTAAAATCTCAGCCACCTGAGAGGGAGGATTCCCAATCCAGGAGTCCTCTGGTGTAATATTCTACCAGCTGGTAGATAAAGAACTGTCATCTCAGAACTCAACTGAAAAGTTAAACATACAAAATTCCAAATCTTAAAAAAATTAAACATTCTGATGCAAAACCTTAATTTAGAGAGGAAAGCATTTTGCATGGGAAAGATTTTCTGCTGGTCAAGTCTGGACTGTAGCCAAGCAGTGAACTAGTGGATTTCATGGTCTGTTGCTGTGTATTTTGCACTACCTGGTAGCAATTTTCCACCTCAGTACCTTTGCTGTGCTTGGCTCTGGTTTCAGATGTGGAGCGCAGCCCCGCAGAGATGGAGCAGGGAAGAGTGGATGTGTCCAGCTGTGCTGCTCCCTATGGCACTGGCCTGCTTACATACACTGAAGAGAACTTCAACAAGCTGCTTAACCTGTGCAGCTACAACATCCTGAACAACAAACACTCAATTCTCCAGGCTTTGAGAACTGCAGTGCAACGAAAGAAGCAACTTAAAAACTATTCATCACCTAATTCAAGTAAACACTCTTAAAGTGTACTTAGAAAAAAAAACAAACATCAGAAGGAGATACACAAATGCTTTGGTACTGGACTAATAAATATTCACCTGCAAACTGACAGATGTTTGTGATGGCAACAGAATCTGTGATAAAAACTCCTTTGACTTCTGCAACAGTGAGATGTTTGGTGTGTAGCTGCTGCTACAGTTTTATTCCCACTGCCGTCCAAATAACAGGCAGGGTAGTGTTCATGAGATTCTCATACTTGTCTTAGAAAAATGGTTTCTTAAGAAAGTATATTTAACTGGTCTTTCTTAGATCTTCTTTTCTGATTGCTGTATGCAAAAAATATATGTGCAGAGTAATAGCTACTGTTCAAATACTAAGTAGCCATGTGTAATCTTATTAAAAATAAGAATTTTGTAGTTGAAGTCCTTGAAGTTTGGGGGTTTTATTAAATTCTATGGACTCACCTCAACTAGTGAGTTGTTCTGGGAAAAAGTTACTCTTGCTTTTGATACCAAGAAATCAAATACTGAGTGAACAATGAACTTTGTGAATAACCTCTGAGGAAAGATAAAATAAAAGCTGTCACTTCAACTGTGGAAAATGGAAGGAAACTCTGCTTTCAAGGGTGCAGGTGACTGGAATGACAACTCAGGAGATAGCATTATATTTTGTTACCTCTAAGACAGTCCTTTTCTGTGCATCAGTTTATGTAACAGGAGATAACACCAGCAGCGCCTGTCAAGCTTTGCTGCAATATGAATCAAATCAGAAAGTCTCCCTTCATAAGAGGAAACTCTTGGCACTAACCTTCACATCTCCTTTTCATAGATCTAAAGGGGTCAAGTCCAACAACTTTCCTTTTCCTCAGTTCCTGATAGATCTTTCTGTTTCACTAGCCCTCTTATGCAGAGAGCCAGTTTTTCACCCTCTTTCCTTGCCCTTGGTTAGGATAATTTGATATTTTGTGTCACTTGTAAGACTGCAATAGTTTTCTGTGAGTAAAGAAGAAAGGAAATGTCACTCTGACAACTCAGTTATGCTCATGAATTTATTTTTAAACCATAATGAAATGGGGGTTTGAAAATGTGATTCTTTTCTTTTTCAAAGTATCTCTTCAGTATTTAAAAGTTTTTTCAAGTTTTATTACTAGAGCTCCAGGAAGAATGAATATAAGCAATTCAATGTGTGCCTGGTGTATTCCACCCACTGGTTTTTGGTGGTTGCAACATTTGGCGCTGGGCCTTCAGCTTTACTCACCCAAGGTGTGGTGATGATGTGTGCTTTTGGCAGCTGATCTGGAAAATTAGGATGGCTTAGAATGAGCTGAGGAAAGGGATTCTGTGTTCAGAAGTCTGGGCCTATTTAGCAAGTCACTGAAAAATCTCAGGTTGTCTAAATGGTCTAGCTTAGTGGCTCAGAATTTTGACTGAAGTCAGACAGATGCTGGTGCTTGTGCTGGGATCTGGCTCCAGGAATCTAACACTGCATGAGACTATCTTTTAGCTGGGAGAGCCAAGCTTAATGGTCTTGTGAGTTTTCTCCAAAATGGACTGATTTTGTTTCTTGTTTGGGGAAGGAAAGGCTTCTTCTATTAAAGACCATTGATGACGTTCACATTACAGCGATACTTCAGAATCTTGCCTGTGATGTGACAGTGAAAGGCAGCATGAAAGGACAGGGGAAGAGATGTTTGTT
Source organism: Peucedramus taeniatus (assembly GCA_013400575.1). Classification (NCBI taxonomy): domain Eukaryota; kingdom Metazoa; phylum Chordata; class Aves; order Passeriformes; family Fringillidae; genus Peucedramus; species Peucedramus taeniatus. The sequence continues at coordinate 226,208 of WBNO01021835.1, forward strand.
TGAGTGGCTTGCCAGCTATTAATCAAAAAATAACAAAGAAGACACATTCATTATTACTGGTGGTGTTTTTTAAGGATGAAGCTGAGGCTTAGGCTCAGTGACATATCAGCTGGATTTTTCAAAATGATTCCCCATTGATGCAATTGTTCTATTTAAGATCCAGGTAGGTCAGCAGTGATTTTTTTTTTTTTTTTTTTTTTTTTTTTTTGTAAACACCTGTTTGTGACCTGTCACACAAGTTCTGCTGAATGTAATGTCATGATCCTGGAAACAATTAGCTGTGAATCTTTGCAGTCTCTATGAGGCCTCAAACATCTCAGGCTGACTGCAGATGAAGTTACCCCTTAATTAGCTGGTAGTATGAGGTGACTTCTTGATATTCTGAAAATTGGTTCAGATTGAAATTGGCTCTAGATTTCCCTGTAAAGGTCCTGGGCTATGTGTCTAGCCTAATTATTGGGTAATTAGCTGACACAGGCTGGTGCTGGCATTCCTCACACCTGTGGTCTGTTGGGGTTAGGGCTGTGAAATAGCTGCTTGAAGAGTGCCTGAAGTGTTGAATGAACCTGGAAAGGTCAGGCAACCTCCAAGTGCTCCTGCAAAGGTAAAGAGAGGTGCTGTTGGATGCTCAGATCTACAGAGCACAGGGAGGGACAGAGATAAAGGTTTTGAGCTACTGGTTTTTGAGATGAGGATTGCATTTGAAATTATGTTGCAACAAATCTGAAGGCAGGGTTGCATATATTAACAGATGGGCAAACACTTTAGTGATGATTTTTGAATGGTAAAGCAGCCCAATTACTTCATGTGAGTGAGTAGGAGGAGCAAGATTTTATCTCTACAAAACATATCAAGGGCATGTGGAGCTGTTTTAATGCAGTTTCTCAATAGTCTTTTGAAAGCACAAGCCCTCCTTCGTATATGTCATAATAGAATAGTGTCTCAAGCAAAAATGTAATCCCCTACCCCTCCACCTAGTGTGATCTCCCTCTCCAATGATGGAAAGAACATTGCAGAGTTTTGAAGAACAGGTGTTTTAAAGGTGTGGTACATAGAAACATGAAAATAAAATGCCAACATATGAATCATATTAATATGAACGTTCTCTATATATATATGGGGGGGATATTTTTGTTTAGATTTGGGTTTGGGTGTTTCTGTTTGGTTTTTTACCAAAGAGTTCCTTAAAATTAGTGTCAGGCCAAAAATTACCAAGTCAAAGTTAAGTTTTTCAGAGTCTGAAATCCAGCACCTTGGGATAGGAAAGTGACACTTGTCATGTATGGTACACCTTGTCTGTGGAGATTATTGAGTTTCAAGTCCTTTGTGTAACTAGAGCTGGACTTGAGCTGCTTGCTCTTCTTTGACTGGCAGGATGATGTCTTTGTAGATTTTGTAGCTTGTGGAAACATTATACCTAAAGAAGGAAAACAAAGTGAAAGGCAATACCCAGGGAAAATCCCCAGCTACAGATCTGGCACTACATTTGTTGAATTGACTAATTTGTTAATACAGAGTAATTATTTTCTAATGTGACATCTGGCTATAATTTTTAACACCTCTAGCATGTGCTTTGAGTGTTTACCCTTCTTGTTATGTTCAGGGTGTGTAAATGATGACCGCTCCCATTGTCATCCCAAGGACGGTACGAGGATACTCTTCTCTTGCAGTGAGATGAAGTCCCCCATTAGTCATACATTTCTGTAGTCCTGGATTATCAGAAGGTGACAAAGTGGTACATAAGGCAATTGTGGAGTACTGAAAGCAGCTGTTATTCCTCCCTGAGACCTATTGCAGTCAGATATACAATTATCTAAATGTCATGTTGGGGAAACTATTGTTTGCAGCAGGCCAGTTTAGGTCAAAATGATATATTTTCTTCACCTTGCCTTCATTAATACATAGATGCAAAATCATGTGCATGTAAATGTGCACTTGAAAGTGCATGATGGCAGAAGAAAATTTAATCTTCTCTTTTACTCTCCTTGTTACTGCTCAGAGCTTTAAAGAGACTGTTGAGTGTTCTGTCATCAGTAACACAGTCTCTCTAATCTTCAAAAATCCAATTAAGAGTGTAAATAGTATGTATATGATGATCTCTGGCAATTTAAAATTATTAATGTGGAAATGTGATTGCTAAAAAGAGGCAATATATGGCTCCTTAGACTTTGGGTAAATTCAGACATGATTTTTTCTTCATAAATGTATGCTTTATGGTTGTCTTTGAAATTGTCCTTGAATTGTGGGAGAGCTAATGAAAAATGCAAAAAACCCAACATGATACATGACTTTGGAGTTATAATTTTTTAAAAAATTATAATCCTAGGGACACGTTTCTACTTCTAAAAGTCCAGGGGGACAAACTGCAAATTCATGATTTTTTATTTTAAGCAGGTGTAGTAGACCCCAGTGAATAATCAAGTGCTGTCACAGGTGTCGTGAGCATTCGGTGCTTAGTTCTATCATGTATTCACTGTGCGAATGAGAAACTGTTGAGATTGTTATTCTTGCCTGCCATAAAGATGCCAGGTCTTTAAAAGCTTCCAAAAAGCTTCCAAAGCCTTCTTGTGTGATGTGGACAGGTAGTGGTTAAGGGAGACAATGCCAGCTAAAAACTTGATGGTGGATGTGAGCAGGAGAGGGAGAATTATTTAGGAACATGTTTTGGGAATGGCAATGGTGGCATTATTTTGAGATGAGGAAAACAGTCTGAACATCAGGAAACCATTTATTGGGTAAGATGCACTGACTTTGGAATAATTTAATGAATTGTGAGGTGCTGTCTCATGGATGGATCTTTAAAAAGTGTAGGTAAGAGAATGTAGTGTCAGGGAGTCTTGTATTGGCTGTGAAGCAGATGGGAGGATATAAATGTGTAGGGGTGTACACATCTGCTGGGACAACTTGGGCAAAGTGAGCTGGATAGCCTACCCTCTTTCCCCTGATAGAGGATGTTTTGCAGATGTTTTTAATGAAAACTGATTCCTACTTTTAATACTGGAATGTTTCCAGGGAACATTCAGAAGCTGGAAACAACTAGTTGTGTGAGAGGGCAAGTAAGTGATTCTCAGCTGTGACCGCTCCACCTGAATTTGTTCCTAAAGATATAAAGACAGAAGTTACAGGAGATATTTTGTCTTTGGGGTAGAGATGCACATGTTCATTGGAAGTATCTTTTGGTTGTTCCTTTAAGGAGTATTTCGGATGCTGTAGATTCACATTTATGAGCCATTTTCCTTTGATTCTGAGAAGACAGTATAAAGTGTGCCTATGGAGCAAGCTGCTAGCCATTAAATACTTCAGATGGAAACCACCAGAGAGTACCACTGCATATTTTGAATAAGGTCTTCTGAAGAGGCATCACATGCGTTTATCACACAGACATCAACATAGAAGGAAGCTACTTGTATCTGAAAAGAGGATTTTACTCCAGTGACATTCCTTGGACAACACCTCCTCTCTTCCTCTGTGCAGAATTATCTTGATACCAGCCTCCATGGCACAGGGGAGTGCACTTAGGTGGCATCCACTGCAGTTTACAAAGTTACTTTCTTTGCCTGCATCAAGTGAATTAAACACCAATACAAATAAGATTAATTTAAAATAATCACTTCAATTTCATGTTGCAAGACCGAGTACTTGCTGCCTCCTATCATCATCAGTCAGAGAGGCCAGAAAGAGTCTGGCAGAGCCAGAGTCCGCTCTTGCATGCTCCAAAATCGACCAGCCTGCACATGCATGCTAGTTTAGGGCTGCTCTGATACACTTTACAAGGCAGTGAGTCACAGCACACTGAGGTGTAGAGCAGCCAGGGAGGGTTTTGTGCCCTGGAGTTTCTCACAGTGTCTGCTGGGCTCGCTGTGAGAGCCAGCACACACAGATCCCTTTGAAGTGAGCTCTGAGGATGGGTGAACTGCTGTGCTCTCCAGGCCCACGCAGGAGAGCACAACCCTCTCTCCTGCCTCACCCTTCCACTCCCAAGTTTCACCTGCTGCTTATAGCTCCTCCCTTCCCTCTTGTTTGATTTAATATCAAACTGCAAGATTTCTGAACATGGATTACCTTTTTTTCTATATATGCAATAAATATCCAGGCAAAGAATACTCAGCATGTGTTGAGGTTGCTAAATGCAGCACAGAGATGCTCAAAGTAGCTTCAGGTGCTGCAGTCATTCAGTTGTGGCATCACAATTGAGTCACCTTGCTGAACTGCAGGACTTACCTGCCTGAACTGTGCTGCTATGGGAAGACTGCTACTGGTATTTGAGTTTATGGTTTGGAAAGAAGCTGCTGACATCTCTCTCTACTCCCCTGCAGCAGGATGGTGGCAGTGTAGAGATACTCTGAGAGCTGTGATTTAATTAGTCAGAAGCACTTTGCTTGGGGGTTAGAGCTGTTGCATAAACACAAAACTTTTTGTTACCAGTAGTATTTCAAGAGAGCAATATCTGGGCAGAAAGGGGCTTCAGCATGCTCCCCAAACATCGCAGTGGGTAGAAAAGGAATTGCTCTTCATTCTGCTGACTCAGTTGAGGTGCTCTAATAGGCTGCAGGAAGCAGGGAGGTGACAGCCTAATGACAGGGAATAATCAGGGGGGTGGGGCAGAAGAGCCTCGTCATAAAATCCCTATTCCTCCACCCCTAACCTGCACGAGGAGTTCCTACCAGCCATACAACTCAGCAACCTTTAACACTGGACTTACATGCAACTGGGGCTGCAATGGGATCAAATTTAAGTACAAGTGAGGTAAGCAAAAGAAGGTGATAGCAAGCGTAGAGTGGGTAAAATTGTCTGGTGTTCCAGTGAAGTTGAGCAAGAGGAGAACAAGTGGTTTGTGCTGTATGGGCAATCAAAGGAAATCAAGTTTGCTGTTCCTCAGATCTTATTGCAAGGATGGCTTTCCTAAGCTAGGCTTTTGCAGAACCTCATGGCACACTTGTATTTTCAAGCTATGTTTTAGGGCTAACAACATTGCTGATTGTGCTTCCCTGTAAACAAAAAAGGAAATTGGAAGTTGGAAGAGAGTTGTGATGGTGGTCGGTAAAGCACCTACTGATGTAGTTAAAAAGCATAGCTCTAAATGTGTCCTTGATTGTGAGATGTTTTGACATGTCAGCCTAAAGAAAGCATTTAACATGTAGTTTAGTTTTCTTAACTTTGCCTTGTGTTGTTTTTCCTAGACTTTTACGAGCACCTCAGCACCAGCGGTGAGAACGGTAGGTAGCAATTAGCTGGCCCTTCATTAAATGCTGTCCAGTGCTGAATGTAGATCACCAGAAAAAATTTTAGGAATTCAATGGCTTGGGGGAAAACTGTGTTGCAAAGTTTACTGAGTGTTGAAAAGCTGAGCTGCGAGTAGCTTCAGCTCTGTAGATGGAATATTGCCATGGCTTTCCATAAGCTTTAAAAAGTCTGGCCACTGTTGGTGTCTGATGCTTATGTGTTGCACTTTATCTGGGCTGGTTTGTACTTCAACTATATCAAAATTTTAATTACTCTTTCCTTTTGGGTTTTGATTTCTTTGGGTGAAATATCCCCATTTTCTTATAGTTTATTCCTTTATAAGAAGAGCTTTTATGTGGGTCTTCCAGTTGTTCCTAGTGCTCTGGTATTCCTTGTGGCCTTTCTTTGCAGTGTAATGGTCTGTCCTAGAGCTTGCAATTCTCTGTGCAGCACAGCGTTTACAGGTAAAATGGTGCAATAAATGTGGCACGTTTGGTCTCCTGACAAACTTGATCTTATCAGCCTAGTAGGAGTGGGAGTAGTGCCCAAACTCCTCTGAAGGGGAAAAAAGAGCAAAAGGTGTTTTGTAAAGGCTGAATTGAGGATGAATTCTTGGCACAGGCAAATTAAGAATGGCTGGGCAATTAGCAGACATTTATGTTAAGAGGTATTAGCATAAAGGAAAATGAATCAGATAAGTTCCTATGAGCCAGTGAATGGGAGCACAGCATTGGCTGCAGGATGAGGCTGTCTTCTGGCACCTGCAGTGGGTTTGGGGCTGCCAGTATCAGCTGCAACTCTCAGGGGATTTGTCTACAAGATGGGCTTTTGCCCCTCATTCAGTGATGTGGGGGCTTCCCAGCTTTGCATCCACATAGGGAAATCAGAGTGATACTGGGAATCTTTTAAATGGTGGTAAATTCTGTTTGCCTTGTAAAGGTTTGCTGTTATTGATAGTATCTGATGCCTGTTTGTGCCTGAGTCACTTATTTTCTCTGTTCAAAGTGAAATGCTGTGGTAAAGACTTTGCAGAATTTCTTCAAAAACAAGCTTCTAAAATGATGTTTAGGTCTCTGTATAGTCTTGCACCCCTAAGAGGTATCCTAGAATCATAGAAATTCTTATTTTGAGTTGTAACCTGTGTTTAGAAGATCAATCTGTTTTTTTTTTTTATCCATGGTGCTTTTTACATTACAGTAGGTCCCTAGGTGCGAAACCTGCACAATTGCATGGCTTCAGATTATTACTTTTATCTTCAAGGTATTTAGGGTGGCAGAACTGACCTGAATACAGTACCTACAATTTAGAGCAGGACCCAGAGCCCCTTCTTTCTGCCCTGAATCTCCAAGGTTCACAGAGGTAAAATTCAGGAAGCACTTGAACTTTATTCCTTTTTTTTCCATGAAAGTTGGTGTTTATGATAACTACATAAGCCTATGTACATAATACCTGAGTTGCTTTTTGTTACTCAGTGGCTCAGTCAAGGGAATGAGTTTTCATTGTCAGAGTGAGCTTCAGGGCAACTGATAGGATGTGTGGAATTTCAGTTTGAGTGGCTATATACATTAAAAAGAGTGCTCAAAATAGCTGGTGAGAAAAATTTGTTTGTGCCCTCATGCTGACAGTCAAAAGAGTAACGCTTTTGAATCACATAAATTACTGATAAAGACTGGTGTGGTCTTGATGAAAAAAACCACGTTGAACTGTGGGAATCCTTGACCTGATTTCTCAGATTTGGATCCATTCTAACACGTGTCCAGCTGTGGAGCTGCAAACAGGAAGAGGGGAAAAAAACCCACATAAAAATTGTAGTCTGAAGCCACAGAAGTTTTGCATAGCTCTTGGAAAGAAGCAGCCACTGACTCAGTGCTGCTCCATTTGTTTTTATTCTGAAACAGACCTGGGGACTTCTACTGACTTGATAAGACCCAGCTATGAGGTATTTTGAAATGGGTGAAATAAATACAAAATAGCAGTACCAGGAAAAGTGTTTCTTATGCATTTGACTTTGCCTGAAGTGAAATCCTGCCTGCCTTTGAGCTCCAAAATTCTTTGAAGTTAAAAGGTGCCACATATCTGACCCAGGTCAGAAACAAGGCAGTGATCTGTGTTTTAAAGCTCTACTACTCTTTCTAACAGGATTAGGGAGTTCTTTGTTGCTTTTCACCGTTTTTAAAGTAGTGATGAGATTTATATTCCTCTTTGATGAGAAAGTTAAGGGAAGAGTGCTTTCCCCCAAATACATACAGGCTTTGATAACTGCCTTTTCTCTTCACATAACTTGGGAATATTGTATGAGTTTCACTCTTTTCTCCTTAAGAAAAGAATTCTGTGAAAGACTTTTAAGCTTGGACCTTTACTAAAATAGAGCAATTTTAGAGACCAGTTATATAATTCATTCATCTGGATGAGCACTCATGTATGTGAACACTCCTATTGACTTCCCTCAGACTAGATATGTGAGGATTGCACAAGTGTGCCACAGGACTTAATTGAATTTTTATCTGACGTAGGACAGTGTGACCAAGTCTTGCATTTGCAACCTCATATATTTAAGTAATTTCAAAAGTGATCATTAAAATGCCTTGCTTGTGTTTCCGGTTTATGAGGTAAGATTCATGTCTCAGATGAAATAAATATAGAAGCCGAAAGTTAAAGTGCATGTAATAACTGACTGTAATAACTGGCCTCAGAACTTACCCAGTCTGTGATATGGTCATCATCACATAAAAGGCAAGGATGTGGAAGTCCTTGCCAATTGCTAGGAGATTGCCAGTTGGCAAGGAGATTCTGTTTAGGACAAGTTTTTCTGTGTGACTTTGAGTAAGTTGCTGACAGACTTGGTAACGCATTCAGGCACCTAAAAGTTAGGAGTTGTAAGGCTGGACTTTCAGGACTCTAGTATGGGAATGCACTCCACAACCCAAAGTGAAGCACTGAGGATTATTTCTGTAAGTTTGGAGAGTAAGATACACCAGAATGGAATTGTAAGAGCTGAGCAGAGAATTGCATAAATGGTAGATCCAGGTAACATGGGCAGCTGGGAACAACTTTCGGAGTTCCTATCTCCACGTGGCACTTGGCTGCAGGGAGATGTCACTATCCACTTGAAATTCACAAAGTAAAGGTCTTGGTGCTTGTTTTCCAAGAGCTGGGCCAAGGTTATTCCTTTAAAATGGTGTTAAGCTCAGTAATTAATAGCATTTCCATGGAATGGGGAACTTCTGCCCAAGTCCATTCTTCTGTAATCAAGGAATGCAAGCCTCCCTCTTTCTAATAAGAGAGATACTTCATGTCTTCTGAAATAACACTTTTGAGGTCAAAAACACCATTTATGGGATGGGGAAAGCAGGGATCAAACATACATGTAAAAATCATGTCAGGAGATTTCTCAAGGATAGACAAGCCTTGGCTGCTGGTCCCTGTGTCTAGGAGGGCTTCCCTCTTTTATCCATTTCTATTTTATTCATATAGAAAAGTAGTTGTAGCACTTCAGCTGTATAGTCTGGGCCTGATATCTTTTGGTTCCTTTTGATTGGAGACTGTAATCCTTTTTTTTTTGTTTGGTTGTTTTTTCCCCCTAAGAATTTTTTTCTTTCAAGTCTCTCCAAGTTCTCCTTTGTGGATATGTTTGGAACAATGGAGCAAGTAGAGGTGTGATACAGTCTTGGTGACAACTGAAATATCCCACACCTGACAATCCCAAGGCTTGCAAACTCTGCTCCGTAAAACTGTCCTGTGTGAGAGACTGGACAGGTCAGATAATGTAGAACAGATGTGCCCATATCAGTGACTTCTCTGACCTTCCTGCTGCTGTCTCACTGCCCCTCAGCTCTGCATCATCAGGCCCCTTGTCAACTCAAAGGGAAGTGCAAGACTCTGGGGATTACTCAGCTTATTTCTTGGAGATGGTTTGTGTTCTCTGCTGAATTTTCAGAGGTGCTGAGGTTTTCACTGGTGAGGACAAGGACCTCCTTCATGACACTGGCTTATTGTCCAATGTCACGTTATGGTCCCAGGTGCTTGACACTCTGGCAAAGCATTGTGAAGCACTTCAGGATAAGTCCTGTGATACTGCTGAAAAGACATAATTTGGCAAAATGTCGAATTTGCCACATTTGACATAATTTGACCTGTACGAAGAAAATAATAGCAAGGTACATTTTATTAGTTACCATCAGTGTATAATTTTTGCTTTTGCTGCTTTATGATGCTGCTTTCTGATGCCTGCATTAAGAATAAAGCCCATGTGTTTGTGTTAGGACACTGTATTAACTTTGTGAGGTTATAACATATCTATGAAAAAATAAGAGAGAGAGAGGGCTTATGGGTAGAGATAGAATCACAGAATATTCTAAGTATGAAGGGACCCACAAGCACCATAGAGTCCTGGCCCTGCACAGCACCATCCCCAAGAATCACACTACGTGCCTGAGAGCGTTGTCCAGACTCTTGAACTCTGTCAGGTTGCTGCTATGACCACTTCCCTGGGGAACCTGTTCCAGTGCCCAACAACCCTCTGGAGGAAGAACCTTTTCCTAATATGCAGCCTAAATCTCCCCTGACTCAACTTCATTCCATTCCCATGGATTCTGTCACTGGTTACCACAGAGAAGAGATCAGTGCCTGCCACTCCTTTTCTCCTTGTAAGGACGTTGCAGACTGTGATGAGGTCTCCCCTCAGTCTCCTCCAGGCTGAACCAAGTGACCTCAGCCACTCCTCATATGGCTTCTCCTCAAGATCCTTCACCGTCTTTGTTGCCCTCCTTTGGACACTCTCTAATAGTTTCATGTCTTTCTTGTATTGTGGCTAAATATGCCACAATATGTGCATAATATGCCATAATATGTGCATAAAACTAAAACTGCTCCCAGCACTGGGGCTGAGGCTGCCCCAGTGCAGAGCAGAGCGGGACAATCCCCTCCCTTGCCTGGCTGGGGATGCTGGGCCTGATACACCCCAGGACACACTTGGCCTTCCTGGCTGCTGATTCACATTCAACTTGCCACAGACCAGGACCCCCAGGTACCTTTCCTGTGGCATTGCTCTCTGGCATCTTGCTCCCCAGGCTGTATTAGTGTCTTGTTCTCACCAACTGGTACAGATAGAAAGGTTAGATAAATTTTTGGGCACAATAAAACCTGTTTCTGTTCTAAAACAGAATCAGTAAGTGGAAAGCTAAATATCAATTTGAACAAGTGTTGAGAGAAATTGTATCTGTACATGAAAGATGGTATATATGAAAGAGGAGACATTAGTATGTGAGAGAGTAAGAAGTTAAGCAGTTATCTCAAAGGTGAAATGGGAAAAGGGTTAATTTACAGCCTGAGGAATATGAGGATTCATTAGTATGAGCCATGGAGGTTATGAGTTATTATAGACTCAATATCTGAGCTCAACGTTTCTGATATCTAGTGGAGTTGTGAGTTAATTCCCAAGATCAGCTGTGGGATGACTTTTTGTAGCTTTCTGCTGGGGTTGGAGCTGAAGATCAGAGTCTTCAAGAGAAATATCTTATCACCATCAGCTGCATTTCTATTTTTGGCTATGTGCAGAAGCCGGTGCTGGTGTGGGGGCTTGTGCTGGTGCATGGTAGACAGTTCTACTTCCACAGCTCGTGTGACAGTATTTGGTGTCCCAGAGACAATCTGTTCCACTACAGGCAGTGGGGTGTGAGAGGTGGGGACACCCACGAGTGTGCTCTAGGGGTGTTTATTGTGATAATAAGGGAGCAGAGATAGAAAGAGGTGACCTTTATCCAATCAAACTCAAGGCACCTATAATTAAGTGATTTTGAAATATATTACTTCTATTTCAGGCCTGAAGAGAGTTCTGTGCCAAAAATTTGTACAGATTTTTGACTGCTCCACTTGATCTGATGAATTGTATTGCCTCAACCTTGAAAACCTTGCTCTATCTACATCCCTAGAACTACAGGGTTACAGTAGTCTGTGACTACAGTCTAGAATAACAATGTCATCTTTTTTTTCTTTTTTCCCTTTTCTGAATTTTTGTGCAGGCACCAGTATCTCCTTTCAACTTGCTCACTGTAAAAATACTGAGAGTGAGGAATGCCCGGAAGGCAGACTTGCGTGAGTACTTCTACTATTGTTGGATGGTTCTTATAACTTTTTAAAGAAAATATTTGGACAATATCATTGTTCTCAAATTGTGTAGGAATAAAAGCATGTATTGCTGTAAGTTTGAAAGAATTATTTTTATTTTAATACTGAAGCATTGCTTTCTCCTTTTAAGTTTAAAGGGACTGACTCAAGCAAGGCGATGCATTTTGTGTCTTTTTTTCATATCTTACTGTATGAGATATATTTCCTACCCTTCTGACATAAGACTTAACTGCTGATCTGAGGTCTACTCTGGAAACAATGAAAATCCTTGTATTTTTTATTAAGAAACCTGAGTATTTTCTACAGAATTTCTGGATGGAAGAAAGGAGAGAACTGGCAATGCAGATGTAAAATCAGCAGTAGCAGGAAAGCCTATGAAAAGAACAGATTTACAAGCAAAAACATTATATTACTCCTGCAGAATTTGTACATATGCAGGAAGTGATGATAAAATCCAGTGTGTCTTGGAATTTATTTAACCTGCACAATGGAGTCATTTAAAAGTCAGAAAAAAAATTAACAGAGCAATACTCTGAGCACTTGACAGGAGTTTAAGTGAGGGATAGTGAGGGGAAGGGAAAAAAGGATATCTAGAATAGAGACATCAAAAAAAAGGTGAAATAAAGACAAAGAGAATAAAAAAATTCAAGTCTAAAGACCATATGAATAAATCTGAAAGATATAAAACAAAGAGAAGAAGTCCACACTATGTTTCCCAAAATCTTGCTGAACATAGCTCAAAATCAATTTTCTTTTGATATGCTCAGAAATTCGTGCAGCACATCATAGTTTGAAAGAAAATTTTAGTTAATGTAATCTATATTTTGATATAGATTTTAACTTGTGTGATGGGTCAAGAGTAGAGGGAAAAACTTACCAGGGTTTTGTGGTTTCTGGCAGGAGGGATGTGGTTAGATCACATGGAAGTTGTGCTTAACAACAGTATTTTTGAATGACTGATGACTATCAAGGAAGAAATCTCTACTGCACTTATATGTGGTATTCTGGGTTACTTAAGCATCTTCCACAATGTAATATTACTGTATGACATGACATGTATTACTGCTTATTTCTCTTTTTCCTTTGGTTCATTAGACAAGGTGAGAACACTTTATAAGGTGTAAAGTTAGGGATTTCTTAAAGCTCTTTTTTTATGTATAGAAGCACACATTCCATGAGCTTATAGTTGTATGCACAACTCTTTTATTTATCAAAATCCAAATTTTAAAATGCCTAAATGGTGTTTTGCGCCAACCAAATATGTGATCTGACTGGGCCACCACTGCAATTGCATCTACAAACCCACATGAACAACTGAGTGTGCATTTCTGTATTCCTGTAGGTCTGTACTGCCTGCTTGTGTTTCATTTCCTTGTGGCTGTACTTCTCAGAGCAACTTGCTCACAGTCACTCCTTATCACAGTTAATTATCAGGTTCTTTTTTGGCTAAACCTGTTGGTATGTCTGCCACACCATATGTCTTTCTTACTTGGTGTTCTGATCTCAAAAGCAGATGAATATTATATCTTGATCCACTTGAGATGCCCCAAATTGAAAACCTGGGCATCTCAAACACTTGTTTAAAGTGTATCGGGCAGAGAGATTAGTAAGCTTTTCAGCAAGAGTATTTTCTTAACAGAACATTTATTGTCTGAAGAAACTGATATTATTGTGGAAAACCTGTCCATTTCTTTGTCTGCAGCGGGAAGGGTATTTCAGGCAGTGTTTACTTTTTCTGAGGCATCAATACAGCAAACATTTCAGCTAGTTTTCCTTGAAACCTTAGTATTTTCAGCTGGGGGAAAATGTCCCTTTTCTACCTGTGTCTAATTGTAAAACTTTGATGCTTGTTACAATTCTGAGTTAGCATTTATTTCCTCCACTTTAGCTTTCCAATTTTACTGGTTAAATCTTGGTGTTCCCTATGACTATTTATTTCTCTTATGTATATTTTCTCATGATTGAAGTGTTAGTGCTTTATTTATTGAAGTGAACATTTCTTCTTGTTCATTGACTGTCATGTTCCTATTTACTTTAATAGTGAAAAATAAAAACACTTAAAAATATGCCTCCCTACTGATGTTTCAGAACAAGATAATTGTAATAGATTTGAGTGGAGGCCTGAAAATCTAGACTATATTTTGGACCCTGACATTGACTACATTATGGGATCTTGGGCAAAGCAGAGAATCATAGAATGGTTGGGGTTGGAAGGGACCTTAAAACGACCCCCCTGTCATGAGCAGGGACACCTTCCAGTAGATCAGGTTGATCAAAGCTCTATCTGGGGTGGGGGATGGTCTTGAACAGTTCCAAGAAATTCAAGTTTTCTCAGTGTACTTATTTGCGAAATCCCTTATATTGTTACTGTGAAGTAATCTGAGTGTCTCATCCTCTTTGAAAATGGAAACTGTAGCACTTAATCATCATTAACCATTTGCATTTTCATCTGCTTACATTTGTGCCTCTGCTGAACATCTGATCAGTCACAGTCTTCTGATCAGGTGTGGCTTAGGTCTCTTTCTGGAAATGCTTTCCTTCCCACAGTCATAATCCAGGTTTTGCTGATTGTGATAGCATGGTTAACAACACAATAAAGGCACAGCTTGCCTTGTAGGAAAACCTAAATCTGTGATTGTTATGGAAAGATAAAGAGGAAATACATGAAGTAATTGCTCTTAATATAATGTAATAACACTGTTACACGTTTTGAGCATGATGCAGGGATTGACTATGAGCTGAATTATTTGGCCTCCTCTGACTCACAAGGTTGCTGTAAGAACCAGGTGACTGGTTGAGCATTGCTGATGTGAAATAGGGAGATTGCATTACAGGTGTAAGAGAAAGGCCATTGGCACCTGTATCATGCTTCTGTTAAGTCTCACTCCCTGGAGTTCTCCCTCCAATTTGAGGACTCAGAACATAGGAGAAGCTGATGTCTTCATTGGCACTCATGGCTTCCTTCCCCAGACATGGGTGGTGGCAGCATCTTTCCAGTCTGCAGACAGAGTATAGGAAGGAATTGAACACACAGTAATTTAATTATGGTGATGAAACAGATTTTGTTTTCTGAAAGAACTGCTGAGAAGGACACAATTTCTAAAAACTTTGTCAAATATGTGAATGAATAAGGAATAGGCACATTCTGATTTGTGATAAAGAAATCAAATTTTTCAGCTTTGATGGGAGAACACTTTTCATCAAAAAATCTGTTCTTCAGTTAAGCTAGCATGTTAATAAAGGCTTTTATTAAGCTAAGGTACAAAATCTGGGGAAGAAATTATAGAAAACAAGTCTCTATAGCCCAGATGGAAGGTTGTGAGGTGTGTTGCCTGTCCCAGCCATTTGGATAATAATGAAAATAAAGCTAAATGCAACATGTACTGTCTGTGGAGGATGGTGCAATTTCAAGTATAAAGTAACATTAAAAAAAAAAGAAGTATGTCTGACTAAGAGTGAAGAGGTGGAAATGGGCATTGCAAATGTGTGAGTATGTCAGTTTTCCTGTTAGTGCTTCATTGTATTATTTACACCTAATCCTGTATATTTTAGGTAGAAAGCCCCAACTGTGCTATCTTTGTCTTATTAGGGTTAAATGGGCACTGTGCAGTAATTCTTTCTCTGGATACATTTTAACTGTGCTCATCTTCTCCCTGTACAGTCACCCTTTCAGATTGCTATGTGACACTGTGGCTGCCTACTGCCTCAGCAGAGAAGGTTCGGACCAGGACCATCAGGAACAGCAAAAACCCAGTTTGGAATGAAGCTTTCTGCTACAAGATTGACCGCCGTGTCAAGGTAACTGGCATCAGTTCTTTTCACCATTTGGTGTTTGCAGATAGTCATTGAATTACACAGAACTGCAGTAAACCAGTACATACATAGCTACTTCCAAACACGGAAGATGTTAAAGATTCCTCAGGGAAAAACCCTGTTGCCTACATGCTCCTTAGGGTTGTTCTATTCCTCTTATTTGTTACTTAAACATTTACTATATTGCAATAAGGAGTTAAATGCTCCTCAGAACACAGCCTTAACTATCCTATCCCCAATCTTGACATAAACAAGCAAAACCCAAGAAAAAGATCACATAAAAATAATAGCAAAATGACTCAGTTCTAGATATTGTGAAAATCCTTTAAGCCCTCTTTATGTACCTGTGACTATTTTCTACACCTAGAAGCAAAGGCCATAAAATAAATGTAGAAGCATTTAATGCAGTTATTTATCACAAACTCATGAATGTTCTGCATGACCTGTTTGTCTTGTCTGCCTGGGACAATGAAACAAGCTTGCTTCTTTTTTGTGTGAAGAGTTATCAGTAATGTGATGTCTAGAAAACTCAAGTCTCTTTCTTTTTTCTCTTTCCCTTTCTCCTTTTTCTTCCTTCCCATAACACTGGAGGAGCAAGGAAAGAAAACCTAGCCTAGAGATTTTCCTGCCTTATGGAGCTCTTAGATGTAGTAGTAACTCCATTATGTTCTTAACCTCTTTGTGCAGAACGTGCTGGAGCTGAAGGTGTGTGATGAAGACACGGTCACCAGGGATGATGAGCTCTGCACAGTTTTCTTTGACATAGATAAGCTCACTGTGGGACGTACTGTCCGTGTGAAGTTTCAGCTGAATCCACAGGTGAGCAATGGAATTGGTGAGAACAAAAGTAAATTCCCTTCTTCCATCTCAATAGATCCTTTTACAGTGTTTCATTTTAGGCAACATCTATTTAAACTGTATTTTACTGCAATTCTAAGAAAGACTTCAATGAGTGCTTTTTGCTAGCTTTTGTTTAGAACAAATATCTATGCTGAAAACACAGGATGGAACCAGCTACAACTGGTTATCCAGTCTTCATTCTGAATATTTCTGGGATATTTGTTGGCTCTTGGTGTAAATTCTGAATTTTAAGCTCCTTTTAACTGTAATGGTATTAAAGAGGCTAATTCTTTTTGTGCTGGGAATTAAAATCTAAACAAATGGCTGCTTCAGCAGAATAGCAGTTCTTAAGCATGCAGATATGCTTATAAAGCATTTAGATTAAAAAAATTCATTTCAGCAACTGCTTTTTCAATATCTAAAAATTCAATATCTTCAGTCAAAACTATGCTTTTCTTACATTCTGAGAATTTTCCTAAGTTCTATTCTAAATGCATATTTAAAAATTATATGTAACTGGTATGATGAAAGCTGTGAAGAAAAAAAAGTAATCAATCTTTCTTTTTTTGTCTCCTCTCTTCAGGCACGTGAGGAGCTAGAGGTGGAGTTCACATTGCAGAACACGTGAGTAAAGTTCTAAATTCTTAATAAAGTGTTATATTCAGTATAAAAATAGTTTGAAAATCTGGTTCTTATGTGATGGTGCTTCTTAAACCTGCAGTTTCTAAAAGCAGTACCTAGATGTTTCCATTCAAGCATAGTAAAATGGAATTTTAGAATACATACTTTTAGACTTCAAATATCTGAAACGTGATTTTTTTCCCCCCTGGTTGAATTCTGTCTCTTGGGCATCAGCTTCTTCCTGTTCTCTTTTTTCTCATTGAGTCAATGAGATACACAAGGAAGTATGAGGACAATGACAATATTCAGGAAGTTTTGACCCTAAGGAGTGTCAAGCCTAAATGCCCTAATTACCCCCTTCTTGGGGGAATCTGTTTTTTCAAATCCACAACATTATAAAATGCACTTCCATAACTTGATCTGTTCAATTCATCTGGCTACACATGGGGAGCTGTGGTAGAGAAAGGAACCAAATATTCTGCATAAAGTAAGGTCCAAAGACCACTGTGGGAGTCTGAGGACTGAGGAACCAGAAAAGCTGGAGGGGCAGTGGTAGCTTCACTTGGTAGGCTTGAAAGATGTTGGTGGAGTTTTAGTACATCGAGGATGTAATTAGAGAAGATACTGCTCTTAGATGGTACTGCTGGAACCCTCTCAAGGCATTTGGGGCACTTCAGGAGGCCTAGCAGGATAATACTTGGGTGGGTACTTTGAATTCCTGACAGCAGGGGAAATAAGAACTTGCTGGTGAAAGGACAGTAGCTCAGTGTTGAGAACAGAGAAGGAAAGATCTCAGTGTTCACACACAAAAAAGCTATCAGAGCTGAAAGAGTCTCAAAATCTCTTTTTACAGCTCATGGAGACTCATCAGGGTGGATTGTTTATTGTTTACTGTGCACCTGAACTGGCAAAAGGCCAGCAATGCCAAGACAAACAGTGCCTGTCACATCACAGGAGTGTCACAACATCAGTAATGGCAATGGCTCCAGTAGGCATCACAAATATCCTGTCTAGGGTCCTCCTTCTTTTGCAAGTTTACGGATGGGTTATGGATTTGGTACAGAGAATCATTCTCTTGATAATCCCGTCTTTAATGGGGGAGGTCCAAGTAGGTTGTCTGGCTTGGATGTTGTGCACAAGTGGGTTTGTGTATGGGAACAGAGGCTGGAACTCGTCTTGGAGCATGTGTGCCACCAGCTCTGTGCCCAAGTCTTCTGTCTGACCTTGCAGGCAATTGCCTTTTCCTGGAGTTTTATTCAATAAAGTCAGAAATGGGACAATTTTTGCAAGTGATGCCTGAGTAGGAATTTTACTGGTTGGAAGATGATGGTTGGAACTGTACTGATAAAAATGATCCTTTGCAGTCTCAAGGGAGAGGCTTTAAAAAGCATGATGGTCATAGCTCAATTGGTCCAGCAAGAAGGCATCTGATCTACTATTTTTCATTCATAGTGTGGTTCCTGAGTGACCAATGTAATAGTTGTGGCCTGAAGAGCTCCACATGCAAAGGCAAGAAAGTGTTGCATTATAAACGAGGGCATGTCCCTGTGAGCTCACAGTAGGACTGAGAAAATGGGCTTCATGCCAGAAGGCAGATAGACCTTTTCCCTACTATCCCTCATTCACATTTCTTGCATTTGTGTGGTGGTAACGCTGTTCTTGCCCACCAGCTGAGTCTGGAATGTCTAAGCACATCTGGATTGATTAAATATGTGGTCTTGGTAGGCTATTGAGAGGGTGTTTTTTTTCCCCTCACTTTGGAATGTGTGATGTCAGGGGTAATTAATGAAAGGATTTGTCCACTAAAATTGTAGACAATGGATTGCATAGATAAACTAGAGAGCCCTGGAAAGGTCTGAACAACTGAAGTGAAGTAGTTGAGATAGGTCACCAGAAAGCCATGGACCCAAACCAGACTCTTCTGTGCTGAACAAGCTCAGCAGGTTTTGGCAAGATTTTTTGTCAGCGCTGGATGGGAGAAGTGCTGACAGAGATATTAGAGGTAATTTTCAGTGGGAGAGAGCCCTCTGATAACAAGGAGTACAGCTAAGCATGTGGCATAGTTTCTAGCAATCCTGTATTGTGATGAGAACAATGAGTACATAATTTTGTGGGGGGGTGACATGGCAGGTTATTTCTGAAATTAATAACTATTCCCACCAGCAATTTTTCCTGATGCTCTTTATCCACAGCTTTTAATTTCTTCCCTATCTTCATTCTGGATTTTACTAATTGCAAGCTTTATTATATTAGCTTTTTCTTTCTTTCCAGCTTTTCAGTTGAATAATACCACACATGAAGTGTAACCCCAGGCCAAGAATGTTTCCTGGGTTGCACCTATGATAGTGGCTTTGCCACTCCTGTTTTTGTTTGCCTATAACCTCACTGGTTGTGTTTTGTGTTACCTTTACCAAAGAGAACATTATATCAATTACCTCACGTTACATTGAAGGGCTGTACGATAATTTGTTCCTGCATCCATTCCTGTTATACTTTACTTAAAATGGAAGAAAAGCTTCATTTTGTTAGGGGGTTTCCACAACAGCAAGATGAACACCCTCTCTAGTTTTGCCTCACCCTTACGCCACTGCTGCAGTACCAGCAAATGCTCACCTCTCTGCTGCAGAGTGGCAGGCACTGAGGGCCAGATGTTTAATCCTAACGACACAGAGAGGAAGGCATGCTCCTTCCTCCAAGTGCCTTTTCACCAGCAACCAAGCCAAGGGATTGCAAACGCCTGCCCAATGTTTTCTGGGCCCAATACAGGAGCCCAGCTGGCGTGAGAGCTGCTGCACTTGGGCAGCAGTGACAGAAAAGGTAAGGCCATTGTACACAGGTTGCTGGTTCATGTGCTTGAGTGCTTTCTGTGCTTTTTCTGGTGATTATCAGTGGTAACCTGGGCTTTCTGCCGTGTCTCCACTGGCAGGGTGCAGCACCAGAACGAGCCCATCCGCGTTGCTACGGGCACGGGGTCCCGCTGGAGCAGGTGGCTGCGCTCGCTCAACATCCCCCTCCCCTCTGACTTCTACTGAAGCCCACGCCTGACTCTGAGGGGCCACAAAGAGCCTTCTGCTGAACTGCAAGGTGATTTGAGTTTCCAAGGAAAGGTCTAAGAGTCCCAGGGTATTTCCTGTACCTGCTGATCTTCTTTTTGGCCTCTTTTATCTTTCAGATGTCTCAAGCTGAGGAAGTGCATCTCTAACAACTCTTAGAAGAATGAAGGACCACTCTTACACAACCTTTCATCTCCGCTCCCTCTCCCTTATTTTTTTCAAATGTGAAAGACTATGTTTAGAACAAAGCCCAATAACACAACTAAATGTAAATAGGTGTATAAAAAGCTGTATAAAAGTTAAATATTAATTATTGAAATATGGCAAAAGCAGGATTTTTAGATAATAAAAGTCTCTTTTTTCTTTCTGTAGTTCTGCTGTGTTATTTTGAGAAATCGTCCTCCTGTGAAGGGGAAACCAGCAGATCATGCCAGCCATTTGGCTTGGACACTGCTGAGAAACCTCAGGCTGAGTCTCCATCAGTTGGGGGCCAAATATACTGTTTGTATTTATGTGTGGAGGAGCACTGTAGGCAAAAGTTTTAAGTTAAGAAAGAACCTTTGAGGTGAATACAGCTTTCTTTACTGAAACACTGCCATCCCCCATGCTTATCTTGGGCTGTCAGAAAGCTCAGAAAAGTAGCCTGCATTATTACGGAAGCTACTAAAGGAAGGGAAAACTGGATCTGACATGAAAGAATTCAAATTTTTTTAGATAGGTATCAAAAAATCCAGATTCTCTGGTGAAATGGAGCATAGTAGCCTGTTCTAAATGAGAACTGCAGTATAAGAATCTGTGTGACTGTAGGTTCTTGTTCAAAATTGCCCATTTCAGTATAAGTCAGGCATAATCCAAAAAGGAGAAGGCAGAAGTTTGATGTATACCAGGTGTTGGGAAATGATCCCTGGATTCATAAAGTCCACTGCAGCCTCGGGCATTCCTGCAACAGACTTTTAGTGAGGAAGGATGCCCAGAGTCTCTGTTTTTGGCTTTCCCTGCTACAGACCATATACTCCCAGTTCTCCTAGTGAAGCTGAGGTCTGCAATAAAAAAAGCCCACAAATCACAAACTGTGATGGAGAAGAGAACAGGAGCATAACTCTGTGTGATGAGAGCTGTCTAATAGCAGGTTGGTTGTCAGAGAAATTATCAGCTAATCCCAACTAGTGGAACTTACTCAGTGCTCCAAAGGTAGGCAGAATATTCAAGGGTCCCTGCCAACCTGAGCTCTTCTGCACCCAGCTCAGCTATGTTTCTAGCCACAGCTGATTTCCTAAGATTCAAAGAAAGATGAGTGCCCTTGCTCTTCTTAAAACAAAGGTATGAACCACCAGGTTAAAAAAAATAACTAAAGCATGTGTCTTATGCTGTGGCTAGCAGAAGCCTTGAAATTTGGGTTATAAAAGTTAAAAGAACAGCGTGAGGAGTAACTAACAAGTGACAGCAGCTGGACTTCCTTACAGTGGTGGCAGCAGAGGTGACAACCCAATAGAGACATCTCAGCCAGTGGTCCCTCATGACTGAGGTGTCCTGGTTCTTCCCAGGGGTTTTCCAAGCTCTTCTGTGTTCTGTGCAGCAATGCAGGTTCTCCCACCCTGTTTGAAGATCGTTGGACCCTCCTAACTTTGAACCTAACTTTACACTTTGCTGATACCGGCAACTCAAATACTACTACGCTTTACTGGATGTTTACCTCCATGAAGAGATACCTTTATCTGTTTTTGCACTTTCATTTCACCAGGCTGTGCAGGCTGAGCTCTTCTAATATCTACCATGCTGTTTCTTGCTTTCCTTGATTTTTTAATGAGTTATTTGAGGATGGTGACACCATATGTCATGTAATATTTCAACTATTTGACTACAAAATAGTAATTAAGTACAAAAATTTGTGTCTGAAACAAAACTGGAGTGATGCTAACATACATTTACCTATATGCAGATGGAAATACTGAGTATATTTTTACCAATTCCTGACCAATGTTCTTTGAACTCTTTAGAAATACATTTCCAAAAAAAATTTACAGAATTTTAAAGTTTGTAACTGGGGGTTTTTGATCAGAGGTGTTTAATTGAGTTTTGTTGTTGTTGTTTTCTTATAATGGAAAGTTTTTCCTGAATGTTCTGCCAGTTCATATTTTCCTCTTAAAGGAAAATACCGACTGGGAAACAAAACTTTAAACCGTTTATGAGCTTTGCAATTTTGAGTGAATGCTATCATGTGTGTTTATACTGAAATCTAATTGTTGTGGTAAATTTTCACTTTAGGTGGATAAAAACAGTGTCATTCATCTAATTTTAAAGGAATTGTATTGTTTGGTTTCAGCTGAGATAAAATACATATATCAGGTACAGAACCATACGAGACCTCAAAATGTGTAATCTGTGGCTTGCAAAGTCAGAATAAACAGCTCATGCTCTCTGTAGCAGACTGGGGAGTCGGTGCTCAGTCCTTGTCAAGTTATGTATTCCCTTTGGAGCAATCCCAGTTCTTGAGACATTGTATGAATTTACATCTGTAATTTAATGAAATGGTAAATTACGAGATATCCTTAATGAGACACTTCCCGATCTTTCTGATGGAAAAAGTATTTTAGAATATAGAAATTGTTGGCTGCAGTATATGAATTCACCCCTGCTCTAGATGTGGAAACACATCTATACATACAGAGATCTGTTACAATCTCATGTGTGATTTGCAGTCACTTCATAGAAGTAAGTACAACTTCTCCTGCCATTAGGATAATTTTTTTATAAGTTGTGAAAACTAGGCAGTTGTATCAGTTTTTGAAGTACAAAAACCTGGGTAAAACTATGTAATGCTCAAAAGGATCAAGATAGATTTAACAGCTGCAGCTGTCCTTAAAATCAGTACATCTCATACCAGTATTGCATGGTTTACTGAAGCAATTATGTAAGACCACAGGAGTAGAAATCCAGCTTCATATTCTATCATGAAAAAAATCATGCAAAAAATTGCAACTCAGCTCATCATCTAATCCTAAGCATCCTAAGCTTTAAAGTATTTTTGAGTCGGAAATGTCAAAGGTCATGTAAGAACTAATGTGTTAATCAAAGACTTAAATATTTGTCTGAGTTTTCCCACCCATGACATTATCTTCCTTTTTTTTTTTTTTTTTTCAGTCTGGACTATCCTGATGGCATTATTACAAATGGAGTACTAGTGGTAAAGTACATATTTATTATAATCTTTCTTGTGTCTGAATAACAAGTGTTCATGTTTCTAACTCTGGAAACTTTGAGTTGTGTCCCAAATCCAGTATTGCCACCTACTTTCTTCTATAAATGATAGCCTCAAAACTATCAGGAGCTAATGAAGAAAGTGTTACAATGCTCATAAAAGTAGTCCCATATGTTAATATACTCATTATTTTGAATAGGGCTCATCTTCTCTGCTTAATTGTCTCTCTAAGTTCGAGCAGCTCATGAGTTGTTCCTCTTTATTTCAGTTTTGGAAAGAAATACCATATCATTATTGCCCTTGTGTTATCTGAAGACATAGTAATAGATAATGATTGTCTTGCTCATTGATCAACCAGAGGGGTTGGTTGGGAACAATATGAATCACTTGCAATGACATTTACTCTTCTCTCAATCATCATTCATCCTCTCTTGCTGCAGGCACGTGAGGTTTCCTGTTTGGAGGTTAGAGTGGATACAGGGAAGCTGAAGCAGCAATCCACAAGTGAGGTTATTGCTTCATTAGCCTATTGTTCTTGTGTTGTGATTCAGCCATTATAACAGATGTTGAAAAGAATTAATAATCCGTCGCTCTATCTGTGTCATATAATACTTAGTTTTGCCATGCCCCGCCTTGCAGAAAGATTGTATCTGTCAAAATTCAAGTTCATCAAGTGCTTAGTTATGAGGCAAATCTTAAACTGATGCAAAAATAGAGCCACACATACTAGACTGAGAAACCCGGAAAAATGAGGTTGCTTCTCTTTGTTCATTGTTTGTTCAAAACAATTTTTTTCTAACTAAGTGGGATCTTTAAAAATTAGCTTATAACTAATATGTAGAAACCTTATCCTTTGTGTTTGATTTGGGTTTGAGTATGCACAAAGTTTGTGAATATTTAGGGTTCTGAAGGAGAATTTTTTTGGTTCCTTAATAAAAATAATAAACTTAAGTTTAAATGCAAAGCTGATTCAAAGAGGTCTTCACAAATTGCAGGGAAGCCCTCTGCTACCATAGAATCACCAGAACAGTTCTTTGTCTATAAAATATAGCTCTAACAAATACAGCAGGATTCTTCATTAGTTTTAAGTTGATTTAATGAACAGTAGCTTGTGTAATGCTGCTCCTGGGGCAAGTCTCAAAAACTCATGACTGTTCTGAGTTAATTTGTGAATGGAAAATTGAGTTCTATGAAGAAAATGGTAGCAATGACTGAGTTGCATTATAGGAAGTTTCAGACTGAATGTAACATGGGGAGGAAAGGTTAGTGACCTAAAATTATATGTCTCTTGGCCCTGATCTTGCAGGAGAACAGCATATGATCTGTCTGTAAACATAAAGGCTTTTCTGTACAGGAAACACAGCCGTCAGGTTGTTTCAGTTTTGGTGACGTGGGAGCACATGCCAAGTAGTCTGATTGAGTTTTGAGTTTATAGAATTATTTGACTGTTAGTCTTAATATTATAAAATTTATACTATGAACCACAACAGACTGACATCAAATAAATTACTTTTATGCAAGATGAATAATCCAAAATGCCTTTAAACAGACACTCCTTTGAATCCAAATCTTGGTTTAATTTATTCATGGAAAGCATCTAACAAATAGCAAGCTATAGTATTTTAAAAATCTGGGAATTCTGTACATTGAATTTATACAGATTCACCAAGATATTTCAGATCAGTTTTCAGACTGTTTTTGCCACCCGAAGTTGACTTAGTCATTGTGGTGTAAGAAAAATTCAACAAAAAGTGAAGGTTGGGTTTTTTAATTCGTTATGTGTGTTTGCTTGTAATCGTTAAAATTCTGCTTGTTCCTTTCCTCTTTGTTTAGACCCAGAGCTTACATTTACAGTGAAAGGATCACATGAAGGAAGCCAGAAGATTTTGCTGCAGTCTGGCCCCAGCCTTCATATAATCATGTTTCACTGCATTATAAATGACCAGACAAGACTGGATATCATATTACCAGAAGAGGTAAGTTCTCCTTCTGTCTGTTGTTATTAACTCAAATGAAATTAGAACAAGAAATTAATAGAACCAGTAAACTGAACTAGCCTTCTGAGTGGAGAAGTTCTAGAGATGCTAAACCTTTTGTGTGTTCATACCCAAATGCTTTTTTACATTTTTTCAGCTGGCTGATGGAAATGAAACAGAGAAATCTGGGGTCCTTTCTTTCCCCCTGAATTCACTCCCTATTCAGAAGGAAATAATACTAGAAGAGGTGAGTGCTGTGAACCTTTTAAAATATGTATTTTAAAATGTGCTTAATATTGTCCTGCCCATATATCCTGTGCCATAACTTCTAGGTGCAGATGCATAACCTGGAAACCCAATTGCTCTTATAGTTAAAGAATTCAGTTCCAATGTTAGGCAGTAGTGAACATTTTCATCATTTATTTCCACTGCCCTGGCCCTTTGCTTCCTCTCTCTCTCATGAGGGTGCAAGTTGCTGCCAGCTTTCCTTTTGGAGAAATCCAGCAAAGTTTGCCAATTTCTAGCTTGGCACCCCAGGGTCTGCCCAGGAGAGTGGCCTCAAAAAATGGCCATTTTTCCAGAGAACCAGAAGTCATTTCCCCAGGCTCTGGGTATCAGAATAAAGGTGGCCTTTGGCGCTCGAAGAATCCTGGAGTAAATAAAATAGTTACCGAGAAAATAAAATCGTTACCAAGTAAAAAAAATCACTGTATAAAATTGTACAGCTATTAGAAATGTTAAAAAAAGTTAAGGTTGCCATATTCAACTTTAAGGAAGAACATGTTAACAATAATTTTAATAATACAACAGTCATTGCAAATCTGCATCCTTCAGTTAGAATTAAGTGATTTCAAGGAACAAGGAATGACTGTCAAATGCACATCCATTCAAAACCACTTTTTAAAAAAGAAATTTAATATTGGGGTAATACTGGCTAAGGACTGAAAAAAGACCCATCCAGATTATGAGTTTAAGTCAGATTTTAGTTTGTCTAAATATTGACATTGGGGGTGCTTTTGTATGTGTTTAAAAAAAAAATTTAATAAGGTAACTTCTCTCATTCTTGTTGCCCCTTCTAAATGTGCCGACTGGAAAGTGGTGTAAACATGCAAGCTTGTGGCACACTACCTGCCCAGAACACACAAGCTTATTAGAGAAGAGAAAATTTGATTCCAGGGCAGAGAGTGAGGCTTTGGTTCGTTGTATAAAAATAATATCCTTAGCCATGTGATTTATTATTTGAGAACCACCTCTCTTAGTCTGAGCATTGCCTGAGCTTGAAGGAAAGAAATGTTTTAAAATTTGGTAGTAATTACCTTTACCTTCCTCATTTTCCAGGATAATTCATTTCACTTGTGCTTGACAGCAAGAAAATGGTAAGATAGCCTCTTTTTGTCCTGTCACCCAAGACTGCTGTAAACTAGTTCTGTAGGCTTTTTCTGTGATAGGTGCAGAGGTGAACACGCACTGCGTGAGTGCTGGGTGCTGTGCTCACGTGGTGCCTGAGGTGAATGCAAGTCTGCTGCAGTTACAGCATTGTGCAGTCCAGCAGGAGTCTGTGAGCCTTCATTCAGAGTGAATTAGTTGGCTTTATGCCTGTTGTTCTCACACATGAATAAAACTGTACTATTCACGTATTATTTTATTTCCCATTTATGCCAATTGTCAGATCTGCACAAGGACTGAAATAACCTCTATCAGTCTTAAGCTTTGCCAAATCACCAAAACGAACACAGGGTAGCCTGGCTTCTGCCCCTTCTGCTTCACTGAGCAGAATGGGAGCTGACCAGCTGCACCTGTGCCAACCCACTTGCAGGGACAGAATTGCATCAGTGATAGGTGAAATTGAAGACAATGACATTTTATGGTAGAGCTGAAAACTTCCTGTGGTTCACAGCACCCCCACTATGGGATGATACACAAAAGGAAAGCGAGGTGGGTTTTCACAGCACAAGAAACCTTTGTGTAAATGGAGAGCTACCTGTACAACTTCAGCCCATAACAAAACATATTGACCTGTGAATTTAACAGACACAAAATATAGAAAGAAAGCAAGAAAAATGTTAATCCATGGCTAAAAGAGTTGTTTGTTTTTGTAAGGTAAATCATCTGACCTTATTCTGTTTTCAAAATTACACTGTGTGATAAATCAAATTTGCTGGAGAAGAGAGGTTAGTAGCATTAATCCCTGAAACATTCATATTTTTGAAATATTGGTGAAAAATATTTTCAAAACAGAGTTTGCAGCCACCAGAGGGTGATGTGACCCAGAAGATTTGGTCAATATTTAGTGTCATTCTCGGTAATAAGAGTACTTATGTTGCTGTAGGCACATAACAGTAGCTGCAATTTTATTGGTTTTGCACCTTTCTTTCTGAATTTTCTTTTGCTTGTGCTTCACATTTCTCAAGGGACAAAATTCCATCTGTCTGCACATGCCAAAAAAAAAGTGATGGATACTCTTGTATATTGCAGGATGCAGCTTGTGAATATTTGTCTAGAAATATGTTCAGGACACAGGTGAAAGGCTGGATTTCCCAAGAAAGACGCTGAGCAGGGAGTGATGCTTGCTCTGCAGTTCAAGCTTCATCACATAACTCATTAGAACCCTTCCTTTAAATGCTGTTAGTGGATTGTCAAAACCTGAGACCAAGTGATGATGTCATCACTTGAATTTTCCAGGATGTCACAGTGATAAACAGGAATGAGTACAGAAAAAAATACTTCTGAAATTACTCCTTTAGATGATGTTTCCCTGACTTGTGTGTCTTATTTTTTTGTCCATGTTCACAAGAGATCTAATGTACCTTGGAAACTTCTCTTCATCCACACTGCTATTTCTTGCTGGCAGTAGAAATAGAAATGTGGTTTTTTTTTGAATGTCCTCTTTCCTTTATCAATATGCAGACTTGAAAATAACTTGTTGTACAGATTTTTTTTTTTTTTTTATTATTATCTGCTCTACAGATCTTGAAATCAGCTCTAAATGATGGGTGCATTGATTTGTTCCATTGTCTGTTCCAGCTCAGGAGACCTGGACGTGCGCTTGGGGTTTAGCCTGTGCATGGAAGAGCAGGACTTCCTGCAGAAAAGGAAGAAATATGTTGCTGCTGCTCTGAAAAAGATTCTTAATTTGGAAGAGGATCTGAAAGAGCATGAGGCAAGCCAATACAGTCCCTGGTAGCAACTGCTCTTGGGGGATCAGGGCCTGACTAACAAATTCAAACAGCAAATAAAATCCCAGCTTAATTAGTCCTGCTGGTGCGGGCCAGGCCTGGTCACCTAGGGCAAGGCATGAGCAAGAGAAGCAGTGGCCTGGTAATGTAGCAGAGTGGGAGAGGCAGGATAATGTCTTTAGGGACCCAAAAACTTCTCAACAGCTCCTCAAATGGTCCATTCCTGTTTATTCTAGGTATTGCTCATGGGTCTCAGGNGTACAGATTTTTTTTTTTTTTTTATTATTATCTGCTCTACAGATCTTGAAATCAGCTCTAAATGATGGGTGCATTGATTTGTTCCATTGTCTGTTCCAGCTCAGGAGACCTGGACGTGCGCTTGGGGTTTAGCCTGTGCATGGAAGAGCAGGACTTCCTGCGGAAAAGGAAGAAATATGTTGCTGCTGCTCTGAAAAAGATTCTTAATTTGGAAGAGGATCTGAAAGAGCATGAGGCAAGCCAATACAGTCCCTGGTAGCAACTGCTCTTGGGGGATCAGGGCCTGACTAACAAATTCAAACAGCAAATAAAATCCCAGCTTAATTAGTCCTGCTGGTGCGGGCCAGGCCTGGTCACCTAGGGCAAGGCATGAGCAAGAGAAGCAGTGGCCTGGTAATGTAGCAGAGTGGGAGAGGCAGGATAATGTCTTTAGGGACCCAAAAACTTCTCAACAGCTCCTCAAATGGTCCATTCCTGTTTATTCTAGGTATTGCTCATGGGTCTCAGGAGGAAAATTTATAGTGAGCAGACATGGAACAGCTGGGGGATGCTGCCTGCAAAACAGAGGCCCTTAACACAGAGACAAGGTGGTGGCCATGGCATGTGTGTAAAGGGTTTTGAGAGGAAGAAACAAGAATTTTCACACAGACATCTGAATAAAAATTTTTGGAGTGGTTTCTGCAGCAAAATAGCCGTATTGCTGGGAAAAATGAGGGGTAGAATAAAACCATCAACCTGGCAAAGAAGAGTGGATCTTACAGCATCACTGAGTTGTAGATGAAATGGCTGATTGTAAGTTTAGCTGTATCACTCTAGACCCTATTCTTGCCCCTGTAATTGAGTCATAAGCTTTGCAACTGCTGATGCCTAACTGGGTGGCTGACAACCAGAAAAGTACAAACATACCAACAGCAAGAACACTCTTTAGCTGATAGTTAAAAAAAGAATGCTGTGGAAAATATTATTCAAAAATATTAGTTTGGATTTCAGAGCAGAGAATTATGCAGGAAACACAGTTTTCAACAAAGCTGAAAAGAACGTTTTTAACCATTTTTACAAGCTGTTTGAGAGTTTCCTCACACATAGAAAACTGTTTCCTGAAAGGTCTAATTACTGTGGCTCTCCTATTCATATGTTTAACTTCAGAAATATGGGAAAATATCCCCTCTCCTTATTAACTGATTTACATTTGAACTGAATAAAAATAGTTAGAATATTAACTTATAAAAAAATAGGTTAGAAAATGTAAACCCCAGCATATAATTTTTGGAGTTTATTCTGACTTTAGTTAAGATTATGAGATTTTCCTCATTATTATTTTATAAAATTCCCTAGATTTAAGATCTTAAAGAGTTTAGGGTATGAAGAACATCTGTTTTCTCATTTTTCTGAGCTTTTGTTTTTTTCATAGAGCAGGAGAATTATTTCTTTCATGCTCTATTCATTGACTTTGGAACACAGATTCCTTTAAGAAATTAGAAGCTAATACTTGAAAGGTATAAATAGACATTTTCCATGGGGCGTGTAAGCGTCCACACTCTGGATGCTAACAGGAAGCAAAGGGTGTACTAGATCAGGAAAAGATAAGGAGAAGAATAGTCTGTCTCTTCAATTACGCTTGGATCGTGAAGGGGGAAACCCTATCAATGACTGTGCTTCAGGACATAAAGTAATTAATGGCCTGGGGCCAGGAAGGCTTTGGCTATTGTGTGGTCTGGCTGATTACAGGGTGCTGTGCATTCCTGTGTGACACTGGTCATTGTTAGAGGCAGAATCATGGATCCCTAACCTGCTCCAGTGTGGTAAATCCTGTATTTTCCGTGACAGCTTCTAATAATACACTTTGAGAAAAATTCCAGGGTGATGAGGTTGATTTCCAGTTGTATGTTAAGTAAACACCTTCCCACCCCACCCGAGAGGGTAAGACATAAGCCTTCCTTCTCTCAGCAGTCATGTGGTGGCAAACAAGCCTTCTGCAACAATCACATCCTTTTCATGCTAAGTAGCATCCCTGCTTGTATCAGTGCCTTCGACCCGTTATCTGATTTCTGCAATAGGGGCTGTTTGTGCCTAATTCTTGCACAGCTTTTGCTCCTTCTGCCTTGCTGTCTTGACCAGGTACCAGTGGTTGCAATTACGACAACTGGGGGAGGAACGAGATCGCTGACAGCGATGTACGGCAGCCTGCTGGGCCTCCAGAAACTCAACCTGTTAGACTGCATCTCCTACATCGGGGGTTTATCGGGTACCACATGGTGAGAATGACCCAGACAAGGTCTATGTGTTCTCTGCTCAATACTGTTGACTCTGTACAACACCATTAGCTTACATGGCACTTAGCAAAGCAAAAGCATTTCTATTCTCCCCACAATCTACTCTCTGTCCACCTGGAGCAAAGAAACAAAACATACTGAGTAAGAGATCAGTCACCACACTCATCAACTACTTTTGTCACTACACTGACTCAGTCTATGCCTGATATCTTCATCTAAATGCTCTATTCCCTTTTCATATTTTATCAGTTATGCCTTAGACTAAATACAATGAATTTGTCTTTAGACTGGAAATTGAAGAAACATGGGAAGAAGGATTTATGCCTGCCATTTGCTGGTTATTCACACTTCCATTTTGGATTTACAGTGCATCTCTGTCTGGTAAAAGATGTATTTGGGGCTAGAGGAATTAATATTGTGACAAAAGGCCAACAAATGATATCAAATTACTGACCTTGGAGAGACTGCAGATACAGTGTCTTGTTGTGAAGTGCTCTCTTCTCCCAGTGGGCATAGAGCAGATGATGTCATGCTTAAAATAACTGAAATATTTAATCAAGTAGGTTCTAGGTACCCCCACTCCTCTACACCTGTTTGGAAGTGGAGAATTTTTTTTTCACTGAGTTGTGTGTCACTTTATGTAAGTCCAAACTTCAATGGTAGGTTTTTCTTTTAACTTCTCTGTATGTACATGGAGATCAGAATGTACCTGTCTGTGTAATGATTTCAAGGGGACAAGTAAGAATGGTCAAAGAAGGATATGCCCAAAACTACCCAGTTTTCTTGCTGGCACAAGCCATTAGCAGATATATGGGAACAAATGCAGGACTAGAGCAGAGTAGTAGTGACTGCTCCCTAGAATACTCCCCACCTTCCAAGAAATGGATTTGATGAATCCTTGTGGAACCTTTGAATTTAATAGCCTTGGGTCTTGGTTTCTTTTCTCCCTTGAATTTCAAGAAAATTTTTGAGCCCATTTTATCACATCCAAACCAGGAAAGTTTGGAGGTTTTGTTTGCTCCTGAAATGAGAGTATTTTAAGTGTGAACCCCATAAGAATTAAGAAACAGGCAAACAGATTGCACATCTGTTTTCTGGAAGCAAACCACAGCATTTCGCCTCTTTCATTATTTTCTACTAACATTTCTTTAG
Organism: Peucedramus taeniatus; assembly: GCA_013400575.1. Lineage (NCBI taxonomy): Eukaryota > Metazoa > Chordata > Aves > Passeriformes > Fringillidae > Peucedramus > Peucedramus taeniatus. The sequence goes on from WBNO01021835.1 coordinate 257,918, forward strand.
GACCATGGCAAACTTATATGAAGATGCTAATTGGTCACAAAAATATCTGGAGGATGCAATCAAGGAAGCTCGCAAGCAAGTAACCAAATCCAAGATCTGCTGTTTTTCTTTGGATTGTCTGAAGTACTATTACAATGACCTGATGGAGAGGACTAAAGAAGGACATAACACTTCTTTCATAGACCTTTGGGGTCTTGTCATTGAATCCATGCTACACGATAAGGTATTGCTCCTTTCTTCCACATAACTGCTGAGCTTCTATAGCTACAATGGAGAAGAAAATAAATCCTGGATGCCATTCAGAACTACTGATGTAAATAATTAGTTTAGCAGTTGATTAAATATTATATATTCAGATCCATTATTAAAACACTGCTCTAGATTTAAAGAGATGTTGACCTTGAACTGAGGGAGCTGTGTCATGCCAGTCAAAGGTGTTCTTTCTCCTTAAAAAAAGAAGTATCCTGAGAAAAAATAATTTGAATTATAAATAAATCATTTTGGACATAAAATATTCTGACTAGAAGAGGCACTTAAAAATCTGAAATAATTTGCTTCTCTAGCATAAATGAAGAGATGCATTTATAAAGTGACCTGCATATGGAGATGGTTAACATAGTGAGAAAGACTATTTTCTAAATCTGATACCAAGTTTTAAGATATTTTGTTAATTTAAAAATAGCTTATCTTTAACAGTTTCCTTCTGGTTTAAGTTTATACAATGAAGTTTTAAATTGTCACGTGCAATAAAACCTATTCTTGAATATGCATATATTTGCAAAATACTGTAAAATACGATCAATTCTTTGCTGAGACCCAGCCAAGGAAAGAACTTTACCTTTCACTTAGCTGCATGATTTTTTCTGGAACTGTTTTGTTTTCTGGCTGAATCTACAATCAACTTCTCTGCATATCTCAAGTATATCTCTGTAGCTGCTTTTTGTGGGATACTTGCCAAGTTTGGAATATCCCATGGCAGATATTTCGGAACAATTCAGTTACCTGGAATGGAAAGGAGAACTTGGATAAGGCTGGGTAGGGCTGATAATTCACATTATGTTATTTGAAGTTGCAAGTTGTTTTTGGCCTCATTCCATTAACCCTTTTTAATCAAAACCAGAAAGACGAGCATAGACTCTCGGACCAGCGGCAGGCAGTGGATAACGGCCAGAACCCGCTGCCCATCTATGTGGCCATCAACCTGAAGTCCAACTATAGTGCCCAGGCATTCAGAGGTAATGGTTATGATTTAGATTTCTCAACAAATTTTTAATTTAAATGGTCTAAGCTAAGATGATATAGATATAAACAGCTTTATTAATTCGATAGTATTTTCATTCTAATTGCAAATAAAACCCCCAATAAGTAATTAAACTTTCAGATAATAGTGACCAAAACAAAAAAACCCAAAAAAAACCCAAAAAAAAGAAAAAAAAAAAACAAAACAAAAAAAAAATCCAAATGTATTTTGTGTTCAAAATTTGAGTTCTTTATTTTCCTAAAAGTGGAAATGTAGTTATACCACAGAAGATGTCAAAGTCACAATTTATCCTGTCACAAAAACCTTGGAATGAAAAAAATTCTTATAGGGTTCCATGTGGTCTTATTTTGAACAATTAAAGAAAAAACTTTGAATTTTTAGGTTCAATGTCAGGAAAATCACTGTTTCCTCTACTATTAATTTTCACAGTATTTGTTTAACATGAGCAGCTAAGTACATGGCACCAAGTGAATGCTAAACTCTCTGTCACTAGAGCCCTAAAGGAAACAAGTTATGCATGAGCAACACATTCTTTGGGGTAAGATTAACTCTGTTAAGGGAATGCCTGTGGTTTCATTCAGACCAGGGCTTTTTTGCTGGGGGCTGCTGCATTACAGCCTGGAACTTCCCTGCCACAGTGTGGAAGGACCTCATGGCATCAGTACTGCCGGCAATACAGATACAGCCGGTGAATGGCATCCTATGAGCTAGCCAGTGTCCTTCTCATTGGGTTTGCTTCCTGGAACTCTTCTGTTTAGCATTATCTAACATGTTGCTTTTTCATGGTCTGGCTGCTGTTGCCATAGAGTGGCTGGAGTTCACTCCTTATGAAGTTGGTCTGCTGAAATACGGAGCATCTATTCGCGCAGAACACTTTGGAAGTCAATTCTTTATGGGAAGGATGGTGAAGAAGCTCTCAGAGACTCGGATCTGCTATATGCAAGGTGACTGCTGTCTTGGGGAAAGGTGGTATGCTGGAGAGACAGCTGGTATGGGTGAGCACAACAGGGACTGTGGTGGACACCACTGGGAAGACACTGGCAGACATGTTGAGCAGGTGTGAGTTTACATTAGCAAGGATGTACTCACAGAGTATACCCACAAAGGCATCTGTACAGACAGAAAGGAAGTATCCAATGGGAAGAACTGAAGGTATGTATCAATTAAGATTCTTCCAAGGCCACTCCATCAATCAGCTTCTATTCCTCTTTCACGTTATAGGCATGTGGAGTAGTATATTTTCCATAGATGTGATGTATGTCTGGAATTTGGCTGCTGATTCAGAAGATTTCTGGTGCAGATGGACCAGAGACAGAGTAAAAGATATAGGTGAGATTTTAAAATTTTTTACTCCAGTGGTGTATATTACTTATGTTCTCTGAAGATGTCTAATGCATAAAGAAATGCTATCAAAGCCAGAGAGTAAAAGATGAAGAAGGAAAAGCAGAGATATCAACTAAGAATTTGTTTCTGCCTGATTTAAAACTAAATTGCGCTTCTTTGGAAAAGCTTTGTTAAAGCTCTACCTTTTCCTGAAGGTCATACAGACACAAAACCATCTCCATCAGACATATAAAAATCATGTTGTATCAAAAACACATCTTAAGATTGTTAAATTGGGACATGGTCCTCCTTGGCCAGTAATAACATGGGCAGAGAAAATGATTTTGCAGAGGGCTGATTTCTCCACTGAACTACCCATGGGGAAAGCTTGCTCTTGCTGTTAATTGCACAGGGAACCTGTAATGACTGGTCTCCTAACTTAGTTGGTGTTGCTGCTGAGTGACACTGACATGCATTCTGAAGGTGTCCTGTTGACAGGTCTCCTGTATGTTTTGGAACCACCCCATGTTACAGTAGAGGTGGGCATCATCTGAGGAAGCTTAGAGTGGAAGGTGGTCCTTACTGCCTGGCAGCCTGCTGTCTGCAGGTAGCTGGTCATTTAATTCACTGTCTAATGCTGAATTTTATTTGGTGGCATAGAACTTAAGGACTTATAACTATATTTGATTTACCTTTGGAGTGGGGGATGATGATACCTGTCATTATTAGTCACTCTGCTTTTCAAACTATTGATCATTTCAGAAAACTATCCTAAACTTAAAATTTTTTCTTTCCATCTTGCAGCAGAAGAACCCTTTCTGTCTGTGAATCCCTATGAAGTAGACACGTGTCTATGCACTCCCTCGAGTGTCTTCTCCTCTGCTCTGCGAGATGTCTTAACAGGACGTCCAACCATTGCACAGTATCCCAATTTTATCAGAGGTTTCCAGCTGCATAACAAGTACCTGGAGAGTGAAGGATTTTCTACCTGGAAAGGCACAGTAAACCACCATGTTTTTCAGTAATATTCTTAGAAGGTTTAAGTTTTGGAATTCACCTGGGATTTCCAACAAAGGGGAAGAGATGAGACTGACATCTGTAATGCCACCTCTCCCTTTAGAAATGGAAAACACGAAAGCCAGATTTGAATAGCATTTCAGTTTTGGTGGGGGGTGTTGAAGGGTGAAATTGTCTCTGGCTGTCTGGGATTATGTTCCTGTGGATAAAGTGAGCTCAGCTTAAGGCAGCAGGAGAGATCTCCTGTCTAGGGCTAAAGCAGCCTGAGATGCCCAGGAAGGGGGAAGGCAAAAGCAGTAGTGTGTCACTTACTCCTGTAAATAAGTACAGCTTGAGTGAGGGCAAAATTCTTGATTCTTTATTCTTTACCTTCCTTCAGAGGAGAAATCAATTCTTGTGTTTTATTTGTTGTAATGAGAAATAATTACGTTTCAGACACAGTGATAGACTCCTTCCCAAATAAACTGATGGAAACAGCAGACAATGAGCTCTCCCTGGTTGATACTGGCTTTTTCATTAATACCAGCTACCCACCACTTTTGAGATCAAAGAGGGAGGTCGATGTCATCCTGCATTTGAATTACAGTGGAGGGTCCCAAACACTGGTAAGAAAAGCCATGGTACCTGAGATCTTTTTCCTTCATGGTCTTTTGGTCTCTACCACTTGTCAGGTAAAACACCTAACTTTTCAGTACTGGAATGTGAATTAGATTATTATTATAAGCTAATTTATTCTTTAGATCATTAGGTGATTTATTTCTCAGTAACTAAGAAGGATATTAGAAGATGATGATGGATATAAGCATTTTAAAGTCATCAAGGTCTTCACTGCAGTGGATCTAATAGTTTTTAAAAACGGATGGATTATATTCTGGATTATGTTATAAATTGATGGAGTGTTCTGAAACTCTGCTGCTGATTTTGGTTATCCTTGTACTGAACAAATTGCAAAGGCAATGGAAAGTCCTGAAAACATTTAAACAGACTAAATGAGAAAACCTCTCTTGGTCTTTATATCTCATACCAGTCCTATGGAAATGTAGTGGCTAAGGCCAGATTGATTAATAATTTAAAATAGTATAGTTAGTGTTGCATATATAATGATAATAATACAAAAATAAACATAGGTTTATAGTAAATATAGCTGTTAAAGTTTTTTTTTTTTTTTAATGAGGTCACAAGATATGTTGATAAATGTATTTATTATTAGGGAGTCATTATCAAGGAACACCAATTATGCAGAGGACAGAAAGACTGGGAAAGTGGTACATAATGAAGAAGTCAAGAACAATGATGCAGAGTAATCTGGACTGATGCATTCCTTCTCCATTCTTGTAGTTTCTTCGCCTTCCACTTCTGAACCTCTTTCAATGGAATTATAAAATCAGACCTGTGGGTTTTGGATTAATTTTCAAGTTCAGAGAAAGTGACTGTTTTCATCTTTTGCCTAAAGCAATGTGAAAAATAAGATAAGCTGCAATGTCTGGTGTGGTTATGATTGTTTCCATCTGAAATTTAATAGCTTGCCAGTGGAAGATTCAAATCTTAGAATATTCCTGCTAGCTGCTGCAGTTTAAAATATCCAGATCTCTGTATCAGTTTTGATTGTTTGTGATTATTTTATATATACCTTTTTTCTTTCATCCAGCCTCTTGATCAGATTGCGAAGTACTTCTCGGAGCAAGAAATTCCATTTCCCAAAATTGAGATAAGTGAGGAAGACAGGGAAAACTTGAAGGAATGCTATGTGTTTGAAGAGGCTGACAGTCCACAAGCTCCAACAGTGCTTTTTTTCCCCCTAGTAAATGACACCTTCAAGAAATATAAAGCTCCTGGTGAGTCATCTGTGATAGCAATTTTAATAAGAAGTTGTTTTCCTAGTGAATTCTTTCCATTTCATATCTAATGTGTCTGTCACTGTCATCTCTGACCTTTCCAATGCCAGCATGGGTCTCATCACTGAAAAAAAATAACTGCTCTGTCTCAGTACATCTGAACTATATGAACTCCAGAATCTTTCTTAAAGCACTTGAGATTCTTAAAGCACAGGCATTTATTTCACAATAATTACTAGAGGTAGTATGAAAGCAAAAATTCTGATACTTCTACACATTGAGGGGTAGGTTCTCAATACAAGTTTTACTCTACACACATAGGCTTGTCATGCACTGCTGCTTGCAAACAAAGACAAGGAAAAACCTTCTGCTAGTTTTGGTGTGAAACCCAAAGTTCAAGTTTTTTAACATATTTAAAAGTAATCTCACAGACTGAGGCTTGAGTGGACAGAGATCTTTGGTTTTAATTGAATGATGTCCTCTGTCTGAGAGCAATAATTTGTCCTTAACTTTCAGTGAGGTGGCTGTTATTTTATCTAGTAAAAGAGTATCTGGTTTTCTTTTTGCTTGTGCTTTTGTAGTTGGGTAAAAAAGACTATTTTGTCCAGAGATGGGAGGAATGAGAAAGGTGTAGGACAAATCACAGAAAACACTATTTTCCAGAGCAGGGAGAAAAAACCCAACTGAAACATAGCAGTGGTCTAGTATTGCTGCTGATAATATTCTTCTAACTTCAAGCTGTTTGAGTGACGCTGATGTCAAATGATGTAAAATCATATTTGGACAGGGTTTTGATCCAGATGCTGAAGAATACAGTGCTACTAGCACAGTATTTTTACTTGCCTCTGGCAAATTATATCTTTCCTTACGAGTCTCCCTTTTCTACCTATAATTATGTAAATACTGATAGGAGCCACATACTGCAATAAAACCTTATTGGTGCATCTCCCTGTGGTTTGCCCCCTTAGGTGTGGAAAGGAGTCCTGAAGAGATGGCTGAAGGCAAAGTTGATGTCTCCAGCATCCTCTCCCCGTTTACAACAAGAGAGGTGTGTTTCAGTGAAGAGAATTTTGACAAACTGGTGAAACTGACCGATTACAATGTCCTGAACAATGAGAAGTTGATTATTCAGGCCTTGCGCTTGGCAGTGGCACGGAGGAAGCAGAGGAATTATTAGCCACCACACACTATCTTCAGTCTTTCATGTGGTATTTCTTGGGTTGTCTATAGTTTGGTGGGGTCAAGATGTTTGATTCTTATCAGTGATACTTGCAGTGGAAATCACATCATCCTAAGGACATTCTGGACTCCACCCTGTTTACATGGCTCTTCAGACAAGCAGACTGGAATTTACCAGTGGTTTAATCCAAGACAAACTTCAAAGCAGCAAATTTGTTTTTAGTTTTGTTACCAAGTTACTTTAATACTTGTTATACATATTCAATATAAATTATTATAATGTGTGGAAGATAATGAATTATGTGGCATATTAAAATTTGTATCAAAATATTATTTATATGGTGTGCTTTCTTTGTGGTAGAACAACAATCCCTTGAACTGGAATTTCTTTGGAAAATAACTAATCCATTGTGCTGGTCTTGCTTATTTAATTATTGAAGGTGGTCATCTCTGATTTGATTGTCTGTCCACTACGAGATTTTTATTTAACTGTATTCATAAGTCTTTGAAAATAAGTTTCTGAAGTTAGTATCAGTGTTGTTAAAATTTATATAGTTTTCATCATCAATAAAAAATTACCTCTGAATTAGACCATCTTTATTTCAGGAGGTCAAAAATGTCCTCTCTGAGCTGCTGTTCCCAGAACCACTTAGATTCAGCCTAAGCAGTAGCCATGTTGCCCAACTTCCCCTCACTTTTCTCTTGGAGTTTCTGCTGATTGTCCTCTCTCACTCATCTTTACCTGCCTTTACTGTTCCTGAAGGATGACCGTGTGATTTCTCCCAGTGTTTCATAAGATGGGAAGTGGCTGCTACCTGTTTGCACAGAATAGGGCAATACAAGAGACCGTCTTGGGATCCTTTCCAGACATGTCTTTCATACCTGTTCAGCACTTACAGGAAAATGGTCTTTGCAGGGATTATTCTTAGATACTGATTTCTCATTATCAAAAATCCTAGAGGTTTTCTGGGGAGCAGTAGTTGCCAAGACTCCTCTCACAACTCTCTTAACAGGCAGATCAAAAGCTCAGTCTTTCACAACATCAGCCTTGTACTGTGGTGCTGTGATTCATGAAGAGATTAGTCACAGGAGCTCAGAAAATGTTTTGGATTATCTTCCTTTTGTTAATAAAAGACTCCCACTGTTGTGAGGAAATCCAGACAGCCACCAGGGCAGAGTTAGTGTTGAGGTCAGGACAGTCTTGACCATCATCAAGAGTGACAAATTTTTTTGTATGGAGTGAAGTTCTAGGTAATGGATGGTAGAAAAGGATTATTTGATTTTTTCCTAAAAAAATAACCAGCTGATGGGGCATCTAAAAGCAGTTTGGGTGGAGGAGGAGAAGGAGTGGGCAATGTTTTTCACTTATGAGAATGTTCATTCTGTTCATATACCTGAAACTCTTGAAAAAGCACGGTGTAACCCTCCTTTCAGGTACAATATTGTATGTTTAAATTTAGATTATTGTCCCTCCATGCGTGAGGCAGCTGTAATTGTGGTTCTGCTTCAATACACTAAAATAGCTAGTTCATGGGATGCTCCTTGGTCCTTTCTAGAGATCTTTGGGTTTACTGTCATGGTTTCCTAGACCTTTTTGCTGGAAATGAAACAGAGTAGGATGGAGGATGTTTCAGTCTGTTTTACAGGAGAAACTTGCTCAACAATAGGATAGAAAAAAGCCAGGTAGGTGCAACATGCAGCCTGAGACTGATTAATGCTGCTTTTCTTTGTGTCCTGCTGGCTGACACAAAACCTGCATTTCTCTCTCTGAGAGTCCTACTACTCTCAAGCTCTTCAGTTTCCCCAGTGTTTCAATATTGTCTTTTTGAAACAGAGTACCTATAGTGATTGTTTTATAATTTTTAATTTCAAGATATTCAAGATGACTGATAAAAACATGCAGGCTTGTAACTGAGCTTTTGTCATCTCTCTAGGAATATTTTTCTTTTATATTTACCTTCCTTTTACTGCTGTTTCTTGTGATCTGTTAGTTACCCATCTTTAATGTGTTCAGAATTTGTCTGGGTGACATTTGTTGGATCTAGTTCTTAGGTTAGAACATCTTAAAGTGTCAAACATTTTAGGAAATTAAATTATATCATGTCATTGAAGTTACCTTTATCAATGAGTTCTCAATTCATTGAGAAATAACATTATTTTGAAATGAATTGATCTGTTAATTTTTACAATAGCAAGAATGATTTTAAAAAGACAAAACTAAAACCCAAACTCCCTTTTTTTTACTTCTTGTGTACTAATTTTGTCTACTCCCTCAATGAGGCAGGGACCATCTCACATGCTGTGTAGTGTCCTGTGCAATGAAGTCTTATAAATGTGAAGACATAAAGAGTATGTGAGAACGTGAAGAGTAATTAACAATGATTTCAACATTAATTTCATCCTTCCAAGTATATCCTCTTAGAGGTTGCTCACTGAAGCATCTTAATTCAGATGCACAAAGTTACAAAATTTTTGAGAAAGAAAGTGAGCTTTTAAAGCTTTTTCTTTACAAGAGAAACTCTCACAGGTTCCACAGGTGATTTGGGAATTGTTTCATGCAATATTTGTCACTGCAACATCTGCTTGGCTGAAAGACAATTTACTGCCTTAACAGAGCAAAATGGAAGGTGAGATAGAGATGACAAAATTTCTTTCAGGTGTGTCTTTGAGAAAAGAACACAGACTCCCTAAAAGCAATGAAAGCTATCAAAAGGCTTTTGTGCGCACATTGGTCTGTTTGGATGCCCTTGGCCAAAGTCCTGGGCAGATGGTCCCTGGCTGCTGCCAGTCACTTCCCCACCAGGGACTGCAGGCTGACAGCTCACCTGGGGGCAAGAGCATTGTGGCCTCCTCAAAAAGCGATGAGGATGCTTAAAAGTGTGAAACATTTGTTCAGTGCCTATAACCTTGCAGGGAAAATCACTTTTCAGTCTTCATTTCCCTCTAACTACAAGTGCAGAGGCCATCCTTCTGCAGTGCCAGAGGCAGGTGCTTTGGTGCGGGTGTGCAGCCCGCGCTCAGCTCCCGGGCAGAGAGGAGGAGGAAGAGGAGGAGGAGCTGGGATTGCTCAGGTGCTGCTGGCGGGGTGAGGCTGCGCTGAGTCAGGCACTCGCACACCTGCCTGCCGGCTCCTGGCCGCTTAAAGCACGGGAGCTGCCTGCCTGACACTCCTTGGGACACATCCACTAGCGCGATTCACACCTGGCTCTGACGGGGAAAGGAGCGCGATGGGGCTGTTCTACAGCAAGAGCCAGGTAAGAAAAGGCAAGAGGAGGCTCTGCAATGAGCTGAGGGGGCTGCCCTTGGGGCAGAAGGGACCTGCTCTAGGAGGAAACATCTAGAAGATATTTCACCTCTTGTATCTTCAGCTCTGAGAATTATCCTGAGCAAAGCAGGGTTTCCTTCTGACTGGGTTTTGTGACAACTTTGTGTTTTGGCCTTCAGGAAAGCAAAAACTTCATTGATGTAATAATTTACTATTTTGAAAATTCCCCATTAATAAAAGAAGATGCCTTTTTGCTTCCACCCAACTGGGCTAGGCAAAACAACACACTGAGGAAAAATAAGGAGTTATCACTAATGTCAATGAATGCATAGGGCAAGTAAGGAAACTAATATTATGTGCAATGTTAAATACAGCTCTCTCAAAAATTGTAGCAGTTTTGGGGCATAAGGGAATGAATGGTAATGTATTGTTCTATACTGATCTATGTATTTGTTGCAGTGATATTCCCTGCTCTGTGGGTAGTGTGCATGAAATGTATCTTACATGTGTTTGTTGCATCACTATTCAGTTTTGCTCTTTCCTCTTGGTTTTTGGTGTGGTTTTGTTGGAGGTTTTTTGGGGTAGGCGTTTCTGTTCTTGCTGGGGTTTTGTTGTTGTTGATGTTTGGTTGGGGTTTTTAGATTGTTAAAATTTTTTTGGTTGGTTTTTTGTATCTTAGAGCATTAAGTGTGCAATTTTTCCTCCTTTTGTTCCTTTAAGAAGGACACTTATCTACAGAAAAAAGTACCTTAACTTCAGCCCTTACATATTAATTGCCACATTTGCCTGATCCTTGCTTAAGATGAGAGGGTGACTTAATCAAAGCTGTTTCCTCACAAGTTTGTTAAATGTCTTTTGGTAACCACTTTTAGGTTTAGGTGGTTTCCCAAAATCATATACAGGTTTGGATTGGAAGGAACCTTAAAAATCATCCAGCTCCAACCCCATTCCCAGGGGCAGGGCTATCACCCACTATCCCAGGTTGCTCAAGGCCCCATCCAACCTGGCCTTGAACACTTCCAGGGATGGGGCACCCACAAATCCTCTGGGCAACGTGCTCCAGTGCCTCAGCACCCTTTGAGTAAAGAATTTCTTTCTAATATCTGATCTAAATCTCTTTTTTTTTTAGTTTAACACCATTTCTTCTCATCCTATAACTAGCTGTGCAAAATGTTGCTCTTGCTCTTGTTTATAAGCCCCCTTTAAGTACTGGAAAGCTGCAAATATTTCCTTTGACACATTCCTCAGAGCTTTGCTTAAAGGAAGATTGAGTGAGCTGAATTATTCACAGAGAAGTAATTAACTACAGAGTTGTGCCTTTCACTTACTCCTCCTGAGAAGTTTGGGATAGGTCTCTGGAAGGCCCTTTCAAGGTCCTCATTTTTTAAAAGCCGGCACTGCTCTATATCAGACATAAGAATGTAATTATGTAGCAATAAATCAACTGATGAGCAGCATCATTACACCATGATATCGTTACTAATTCCTGCCCTGCTAGATTGTTTGCTGTTTGTTGTGAAATATAATGGATATATATGACATCCTGTGAGTTTTCTCCGACCAAGATGTGTCTCAGCTGTATTAATAACACAGCAAGGTTCTTTATCACACCTTTCTATGAGATTGGGTCGTAAGAGTCAGATGCCTCAAGCTGAAGGTTTACCACAAATGTCCTCAGAATGGAAAATGGAGCACGTCAGAGGTCTGGTCTGTGGTCACATCTGACTACAAACCTTCTGGGAAGAAGCCAATGCACAATAAGGAACCTCAGTTCAGAAATGTTCTTGTTGTTTGGAACTGGAACACGAATTCACTTCTATCTCTGACTATACTTCTGTTTTTCCTTTTTGCATTCTCATCCCATCCATGCATTCTGTGTGCTTTTCAACAGACAGAACCGTCTCCCTGCAATTTGCTCACTGTAAAAATCATACAGATGAAAAATGCCAGGAAAGCAGACTTGTGTGAGTATCTTTGCTACACCCCTGGAGCATCTTCATGCTTGTAAAACTACTCTGAATATATCAAGCAGCATAAACAGTACAGACTATATTTAAAAGGATAGATATAGAAGATGTGTGATCCTGGTATGCTGAAGATGAGGTAACACAGAAGATATTGTTTTTCCTTATATCTTCATCCATATAACAGTGAAGTCTAGCCACCAGTTGTAATGCAGAACATGTTTGCACAGATTGCATAAAATATTTCACATCTGAATCTGCAAATAAATGTTCTTTTATTCACAGGTAAGATTGCAATAAGAACTTTCTTTTCATGGTTCCTTCTTACAGTAATGTCCACCCCATGTAACCTTGGGCCTCTCAAAGAATATTTGATGTGAGCTCAGGTCTGCACACTTGGCACCTCTAATAGATTATCAAATTTCATTCAGCAATAGGCATGGCTCACAGTTAGCTTTTTCTATTCTTAAATACTTTTACAAACCCAGGAATTATAGTTATGCAAATATTTATAAATGGTCCATAAATATCTGAACTGCAAAACATTAGAAAAAATGACTTGAACGAAAACCACCTCCTCCTATCAGAGAACAGGGCTGATTGTCTGTTCATTTATACATATAGAAAGGTCTGAATGCAGAAAGTTTCTATGTGAGCAGGGCCAAGCTGAAGTTGTTCACTTAAAAAGATCCAGGACAAGATATTTTTGTGCCTTTACAACATTATTTGCTTCAAGTTCTGCAACAGTTTGTCTAGAGACCAAAGGTACGTGAGGAAGAGTTTTTCTTTCCGATTTTTAGTGAAGAGCAGTAAGATGCTTTGTTGTTGATGAATGTATGGGGAAGAAGAATCCATATGAACCTTCTCACTAGACTACTTGTACAGCATGGAAAGCGTATTTGAGGCTCAGTTATAGTCTGGAGAGAAATCCCTTCCTACAGCTAAAACCCATTTGAATGTACAAACATGCAGAGTGAGCTGAAAATAGAGGTGTGGAAAAATTGCAATCCTTGGATATCTCCCTAGATAATTATGCTCTATTAAAACATCTGCATAACAATGAGCTTACCAAAATTCCTCTTGACCTTTTTCTCACCTAGATCAATGCTTTTCTTTTTCATCTTTAGGCTGGTTTGTTTTTTTTTTTCCTGAATGGGGTTTATTTTGTTTTGATACTGTTCTACTTAATACTAGAAAGTTTCTAGGGCACGGAACAGGTAGTGAGATGCTCAGCTTTTTCTGCTTCCCAGTCCAAGCCATGTCCCACCAGTCCATAGAACCTTCTAAAACACCAGTTTGTGTGACAGAGGTAATTTTGGAGGGGAAAAAATTTTGCAAAAAAACTCAGGACAAACACTTGCAAAAGGTGAATGCTTTACTTGTTATGGACATTCACCATGAAGGAAAAAAAAAATCATACCAGTCAGGGAGCACTGCCTTGCTTATGTTTAAATACTGAATCTAGTTTTGACTGACAGCTGCTGATTTCCAGTAACATTTAATTTTACTGAGTGTGAAAATTTTCAGAATTTTACTGAAAGTGAAAAATCAGAAAGATTTGCTTTTAAATTATTTGAGGACATATTTTTCTATGCTGCCAGACTTACAAAAGTCACAGATTTCCATGACAGGCTCTTTATTATTTAAAATAAATCTATATTTCAAAAGTTTAAATGAATTAATTTAACCTCTGCTTAGCTTTTCTGACAATGTAAAAGCTGGTGCAAATTTAATGTTCATAACTTTATAGGACTTCCACTGAGAAGCAGCAAAATGGGAGTCTTGAGATAAAAAAATGCAAACAAAGTTTTGCTGGTTTGTGTAAAACCAGGGGAGTATTGTTGAGTTGATTCAGTCATCTTTACAGTTCCTTAGAGATTAGCTTGACACAGGCTTACAAACTCAGAGCACATGTCCTCTATCATCAGCAACGTAGATGATATTGTATCATCAATCTGTATTGGACCATTTTCCTAACACTGATTTTTTTCCTCATTCTTCCTTTTCTCAGCCCTGTTTTTATTTCTTTCTTTCTTGCAAACTTTTATAGATAGAACAAGATTGCAAGTGTCGCCTATTTTTCATTCCCCTTACCGATTTTTGATGTTTTAAATTGGCTTCTTCTATCTCTTGCCAGTTGTGCCTAACCTTGCACTAGGTTTCTGTAGAGTTTTCAGATCACTTTGTTTAATACTCATCTAGTGCTTAAAAGGTCTCCTAACCTGGTGCTGCAGGTTAACTTTATTATTGGTCTATCTGCTCCATTTTCCAGGTTAATCCATAACAAGAGAATCTCAAAACCTCACTAGCATCTCTTATGGAATAGATAGTAAAAGACCTTTAATAGGAGTTCAGTGCATAAGACAGCATTTTTAACTAAGACAATTTAAAGGGTTTCATTCTGCTTTTTAAACCCCAAATCTTTTTAGTGCACCCTTCCCACCAATCCCTCAGTGTGTAATTTATAATACAAATCTCCACTTGTGTATTAGTGCATATCTGATATCACTGATAACACGTGTGAATTTAGTGCCTTGTTTGTGTTCTTCACATTCCCCTTTCTCACTGAGCACACCCACACGCTCATCAGGCCCACTGGGCCTCTTGACATTTATTCCTGGACCTGGGATTGCTTGCCAGTTCCCAGATTTGGGTGTGTCCTCCACAAGCATCCTGATTCCCTAATGGGGTAAGGCTTGGATGTGCACCAACCCAACCCACCTTTAAATACACAGCTTTGTCTACTGAGATTTTGCAAATTTCAAGATCAACTGCTCACCTTGGGCAACCACCATAGCTCTGGGACAAACAGAAGGACATGGCTTTTACAGCATGTGATTCAGCTTGGGAATTCCCCATGGCAGGAGATCAGAAATGCCAAAGTTTATGCAGGCTGAAGGCAGAGTCTAGACAAGTTTACAGAAAAAAAAAAAAAAATCCAGGCTCAGGAAGTCTCTGCATCTTAAATTGTGAGGGCTGAGAGAGCATTAAATGATGTTTTCCGTCTTATACTCCCCTTAAACACCCATTTATAAATGTGAGACACGATGTCCATTCTTGATAAGACCAAAGGTCCCTCCCAAAAAAAAGTGGACAAAGGGACTAAAAACCAAGATGCTGCAAAGAAATGAAGTCTTTAAGTGGAATTAACAAATGGAAAAGCAAGGAAACAGAGTGTTATGGGTTAAACAATGTGAAAGTAGGCTACTGCATGGGGATACTAAGTTCAGCAATTTTAAGACATCATTCTCTTCTTTCTGAAAATGCCCAAGACCCCTCACTGGACATTGAATGTGGGCCCTTGGCTAAATGGATCTTGACCAGCATAGAGTTAAAAATATTCTTCATTATTTTCTTAGTAAGAAAATGGTATTTTAAAAGCTTTTACTGAATTTTTTAAACTATGCTTTTTAATCTTGGAAACTTCAAGTTTTGGAGTTTTTTATATAAGAAAAATTTGGGTACTGTATTTTATAAAATGATTAAGTATGTTTTATATTTTCAACAAAACTTTTTTTACAGAGTTGCAGTAGCAATTCTGCCACATATGAGATCAATTCATGTGAAAGTCCCTTGAGATCTGGGAATAAAATATAGTCAGTGAAATACATTACTGTTTGAGGAACTGTGTTCCACCACAATACTTATTGCAGGAACATGCAGACTTCCTGTGGTGTTCTGTTCTTGCACTGTTGTTATTATTTATTTGTTACTTATTACTTCACCATTTAAGCAGCTGCAACTACACACCAGCAGCCTATTGTTCTAGGTGTTGCATGAAATATGATTATAAAATCAGAGGATGTGGACTGATAAAGACAAACAAGAAAGGTTGTTTAGCAACATCTCAACAAAAGACTGTTATAAGGAGGGATGTAAATTTACATGAAATTGTAAATTGTAAATGAGATTACGTAAATACAGTTTTAGGGATACTTGTAGGGTGCTCCACCCTGAGTGAAGGGCAGGGTGGGAGAAAGTGTGAGAGCTTTTTCTTGAAGTTTGCATATTAGAAGATGAATACTGAATGCTCCCTGGAGACAGGAACTGATCTCCTTGGACAGAACGAATTCTGATAGTCTGCCTGTAAATCACCTTCTGGAAGGCCACAGAAGTAGCCCATGTTCTTATTTAAAATATAGTATTAAAGGTTTGAATTACATCAATTATCTAGTATTTTGTCCTCTAGAAGACAGTGATGCTGACTTGTCCCCCTGCCCTCAGCCAGATACCTACTCAGCTACAAAGTGGGAGAAAAAAGAAGAAAAATGCTTCTCTCAACTGGTGTTGATAGCTTATGTTTTGTGACTTGGCTGGATCCAAGTACAGAGAGACCAGGTCAAGGAGATGCTCTGGGCAAACAGTGTTTGAGACCACATTCTTGGGTCAGGTCCTTTCAGCACAATCAGAAAAAACTATACCTTAAGTGTCATGAAAAAATCTACCTCCCAGAAACAGTGAGGAGCTACAGGCAGTCCGTGAGGAGAAGGATATTTGAGGCTTCTGCCCAGGTTACTGGTGGGCTGAAGCTTGCAGCTGATAACATCAAAAAAGGAGATGGAATTAAAATAAAATGTTTGGCTGAGCCCTGCTTAAATTTGAGCTCTCTATGAGGCAGGTAAGATTTCAGCTTGAGCCAGATGTGTGGGTGTCCTGCTGTTTGGGATGCAGCATGGGGCTGTGGCTATGGTGTTTTTTAGCATGGGTCATGTTGTTGTAATGCTTCCTAATTGTAAAGCACAATTAAGATCCAGTCCTGCCTGCTATTCTCCTGGAAGATAATTAGACACTTAGTGTAATAACTGGACGAGACCGTGCTTTCATAAATACCTGCTGCCACACCTGCTTTTGGCCGGATATTGCCCCACAGGAATACCATGGCTGCCATCCCAAGCATGTCTGACAGCTGTTAACATGTCATGGTGGAGGGGAGGGACCCAAGAGGTCACTGGTGTGACGCTGTGCTGTGTGTCTCCTGTGAGAGCCTAGTTGCTGTAGCTGGGTGTTGGTTAGGCTGACCTACCTAGCTGCTGGGGGTTTGCTCGCACGTGGCTGGCAGTGCAAGGCTTGTATGTGTGCATGCAAAGGCAGAGGGATATTGCAGTGAGACCCACCAGGCAGGGCACAGGACAGGCTGTGGAGGGCCATTTCTCACACACCTGCTTATACCTGGAGGTGGTCAGGCAGAACACCAGCCTGAGGTATCCGAGATGTGTAAAAAAGTTTCCTGAGTGTTGTAAATGCCTCCCTCTTAACACCAGAAAATAATTTACAAACAAGAGGTAATTAGGTTACAGAGGGCACTTCTGAAGTGCAAAGATGTATTTTTCAGATGGGAAGAGGGAAGCACACTTATTTATTTATGACAGCTTCTGGCTGTCAGAAGTCTCCCAGAGAAAGTCAGAGATCTAAATGAGAAGTCAAGGTTCAGCTGTCTGACAGGTAGTTATTTTTTAAAGGTGAATGATACAGTGTAGTAGCAGACAGTGACCACTTACAGACAAAAAATAATTGATGGAGTTTCAAAATACTACTGTGTTTTTGCAACAGATGAAGTCAGAGCATGTGTTACATGCATAATTGGGAAATGTCCATGAAATAAACTTTGCTTCACCCATAGACTTACCCATTTGGATCCTTCTGATCCTTCTCCTAGTGGCGACAAGAGCCAACAGCAATGTCTGCTAATACCAGTCTGGGCTTCCCAGGAGCCAAAAAAGATTTTTATGGAGACATTTCCTGTATGCACACAGAATTTTGGGAGCTATTAGAATTGTTAGAAGCTCAGCTGATTTCTATGTGTTTTGACATTTTTTCAGAAGTTATATATTTTATATATATATGACAACTATTTCACCAAAGTTATTCTTCTTTCATTCAGAGTCACTCAGAAAAGATTGCTTAAGCCTCAGAGAAATCAGGGGCAAAAAAAAGGCCGATTTTGTTAATTCTTGAGTTACACATGCAGAGTCAGTAATGGGCCAAGTAAATTATTTTGTGTTTCCCAAAGTCAAGTCTGTCAGTAAAACTAAGTGTGACAAGACTTAGGCCTATTCAGATGCTGTTCAGATGAAGGTGTGTATGCTGTGTGATGGCAGGAATGCTTGAGTACGTGACATCACAAAAAGAGGAAATACAATTCTACTAACGGGATTGGCATTTATGGCAATGTTCCCCATGCTATCTTTGGCACTTTTGTAGGTTGTCATCCCTAACTAAGAGATCATGTTTTGTAGGGTGACCGTCCCTGACTTTTGAGTGTGGGTCCACAAGATCGTTAATCTAATGATTCACACTTGCTTTTTTATTTCCTAATAATGATGACAAATATATTTGCCAGTAGATTATTCTGGCCTCAGAATGAAAGTGCTTGTTGATGATGCAAGCCCTGCAGACTGCTGCTAACCACCCCTTCCTCCTAAAAGCTCCTACGATGGAGTTCAGGTGGGAAGCCACACTTTACAAGTGTTCACTTCAGCTGAGAAAGAAAATAAAAACACTAAAGCTGCCCTCCCTACATCTGGAAACATTAAAATTAATAGGTGAACTTTATGACCTGTACGCACCTCAAATGGAAACAGCAGAGCAATGCAATTTTGTGCAAAGAAATTTTGTGCTTGCTCTGGGCTGGGAAGAACAGACAAGCTTCCACATGTACATGAAGTGTTGCAAATACCTTTGCCACTCTGGCTGAGGCACAGAAATGCAGGTGAAAATAGTGACATTAAGCAATACTTTTTTTTATACAGCTTTATTGCTGAAAATTCAGTCCCAATACAGCTGCTTCTCAAAGCAAATGATCCATAAACTTGTTATCCATCAAACTACTTAACATTTCAATGCTTCTTCACAGAAGATTAAATTCAATAATTTCATCTCCACAGGTGATCTTCTTTTCTTCAGTTTTTTTTTCTTTATATTTTCTTGAAAACCTCTGTTGCTGAGTGTTTCCTTTTTAACTTTCGTAAGGGAAGAAAGACTGAAATCAGGTGTCTTGGTAGAAGATGCACCTTCTGTGACAGAAAGTTGGCTTCATGGGAACCTTGAAAGCAACAAGCTCTTGCCTCCTCTGTACTGGCAGCCTAGAGGTCCTAGAGGAAAGAAAGGATGCTCAGAAAGTAGAAAAGACAGAATTTACAGCCAGAGCTACTCTAGACATATAAAGGCATGTTCATGCTTACCAGTGTGTAGAAGCCAGGCTCTGTCCATGCACAGCCCCTGTCACAGCTGCTAATGTCCACAGTGCCCAGCCCTGTGAGGCCACTGTGTGTGTGCCCCTGTGTGTATGGATGGCACTTCAGAAGCACAACTGAATATTTTGAATGTTTATTTTTTTTCCCCAGGACTTGAAAAAAAGTAGTTCTCAAGAAGAACACGCTGTCAGGCTTTCACAATAGTAAAGCAAGATGATTGTCTAGCACCAGCTTGACGGCACCTTAGCTAGTGCCAGGCCTGAATTCAGTGTATTGCTTTGTGTACAGAGCTTAAAAATACCCACCTTACAGGGGACTAGATTGTTTCACTGGTCCATTGCTTTCCTGCTTTCCCTGTCTTCAACAGTAAGTCAGTCTGATTGCTATGTGAGCCTGAGCCTGCCAACAGCTTCAGTGCAGCATTTCCGCACCAAGACTGTCCAGAACAGCAAGAACCCAACATGGAACGAGACCTTCCACTTCACAATTCAGAGCCAGGTTAAGGTAAGACTGCAGACACCTCCAACAGCTATTCTTACCAGATATCAAGCATACCATATAGTCCTTCAACTCTGCAGGTCTTCCAAAGATCCCTTGTGAAGTACTCACACTCTCTTACTGTATCTGCCTGCATAGTCAATAGAGTACACAGAGAGCAACTGCAATATTTCTATTTTTCATTCTTTCCCAAGATTCTTCTGCTAAAATGAAATATCTGTAGCATGTTATATTTGTTAAACCTTTCATATTTATTTATTTTTTTACCCAGAACATTCTGGAGCTTAAAGTTTGTGATGAGGACAAAGTAACTGAAGATGACCATCTCCTCACTGTTTTCTTTGATGTCTCCAAAATCCAGCTTGGAGAAAACATTCAGCTAAGTTTCCAGCTGAATCCACAGGTATGGATAAAATTCAAGGACAAAGCAAAGAGGGTGTGGTCAGGTGAGAACATGCTTGTGTGGAGAGCATGCCAAAAGGGAGCAGGGGGGAGCAGCCACCAAGAGGCCTTGCAGTATGGATTCCACTTGTCCTGCAAGGTCTACACTAGGAATCTGCTAAATTAGTAGATAAGATGCTAGGAGTATATGATACTCGAAGTATAACAGATGCAACATGAAGGAAATTAGGTCTGTGGCATGTGCAGCAACAAAAGGTGGACACTAGTTTATAGATACCCCTGAAAGGCACAGATTCCTGCAGGGTATCTCTCTCCACAGGAGACCAAGCTGTGGTGACTGCCTTAATTTTCTTTCGCAGGGAAAAGAGGAGCTGGAGGTTGAATTCACAATGGAGAGCAGGTGCGTAAGATGAAATAGCTGGAGGTGTAAGGGGGAAACACAAGGGTACTGCTATAAATCAGTTCACACTTGCATCCCCCTAAAATTGCCAACATCTGAATAAAACAGAAGGTAACTTTGGGTAGAGTGTTTAATGCAGAAGGAATGCATGATTGTGCATAGTATGCATGCATCTACACTGAGCATCCAGACACACAGAGAAGCACAGGTGCTGGTGGGAGCATAAAGATAATCCTGATGGCAGCTGCTCATCAAACTGGAAGGCAAATTCTACACAGGAGGAAGTTTTAAGTTTCCCCTCTTGTTCCTTACTGTGGGATCCCAGGTGTTTGCTCTAAGATTTTTTTTTTTCTGTGTTTCTTTGCTGACTCTACAGTTAATGGAGAGAATAAACATGTAGATCAGTCCTAGTGCTGCTGATTTTTAAGAACAAATAGTAGTTTTTCCACCTTTTTTTATGGCATGTTGGATGAATTCAGCAGCTTTTTGGGTCTGATTCCACAGGTTTGAACTGAACAATTTTGGGCAATAGTGTGATTATGCCGTCCCCATGTAAATTGTGTTCAGTGTGTCAGAAAATGATCCTGTCTAATAGAGTGAGGAACTCCTCTGTTTGGTGAATGTCCACAAATGTTGAAAAGTTCAGACTCTCACCTGTGAGAGGCAAACTGGATTGAATATGCATGTGGAATTTCTGATTCTGTTTATCTGTGCTGCCTATCCAAAGATGGACTTTTAAAGATAATGAAATAATGCTTAAAGAAGAGTCAGAAAAAGAGAAATATAAGAATGTGCTGGATTTGAATTGATTGCTTTCCATTTTGTCTTTCAGTCCAGATCCTCCTGAAAACATTGTTACTAATGGAGTTCTAGTGGTAATTTTTATTTCATAATCCTTTTCCCTTATGTATAGGAATGCTTGTTGCAAAGTGGGTGCTAAAGGTACCAGGCCATTGTGGTGGCATGGAGCCATTGACCAAGACCAACACACACAGCCTAAAGCTGGTGTTGGCACTGGCTGTCCCACGTGGTCCCAGCTAGTGACTTGTGCTGGGAGAGGTTAAAGTGGTGAAGACTGAGCTGCTGCCAGATCTCACCTCTGCCTAAACTGAGCTGGGCTCAGGGGTATGACATTCCTCCCTCTGCCTGGGGAGAGCTGGGCACCCTGTCTGGAGAGCCTTCTCCTGTGGCTGATCCTCCCCCAGGCCCTTGCAGAGCTGTTCCTGCAGGCAGAGCGAGCAGATCCCTTCTCTTTCCTCATCTCTATGCATTCCATTATTTCCCATGGAGAAGTCCAATCCCATCTCCCTAGACCTGGTACTGGGGTTACAGGCTGGCACCACCTCTCCCCTGAGGTGTGTGTCCCAAGGCCCTGTGGGCATTTGTCCAGTGGACTGGATGAGGTTGAGCTCTGCTCACAATGAATATCCTTGTCTCTTGCCCTGCTTGTCTCTTACAGTCCCGTGAGGTTTCCTGTTTGGATGTGCAGGTGAACGATGGGAGGCTGAGGAAGGACACTATGGGTGAGCCTTTCACTGACTTACAGAGCAAATCAGGTTGCCACTTAATGGCAGAAGCACTCAGTGTTTTACACTTGAGCATGCTTTAAAATTATTTAGGATGCAAGACAAAATCTCAATGATGCCAGTGGCCTGTGGAGGTGGTTATAGTTGATCAAAAATATACAGATTATTTGAATTTGGTGAGATAAGCATGTGGTCCAATTTCCCCACATAATATATTCCTCTGCAGTGACATCTTGCCAGATATTTACAATTTTCCAAAACAGTTGTGCAAGGAATTGAGTTTTTTTTTGGTCCTAAACTGAAGCTAACTCCTGTTGTCTCTGGATTCTGGGACAAAATGGGCAGAATGAGAATTTGGCCTCTTTTACCACCTAACTTCATAGAATTTCTTTAGGTATAACAATATAAGACATGCCACTGGGTGACACACAAGACACAGTATATTAACAAAGACATTTGCTGCACACTTAAAGCAGTGTATCACTGCCATGTCAAGCCCATACTTGTGGAACTGTGTGCCTCCCATGCAATTTTTAAAGTATCTTCCTCTGTCATCTCATGATGACCCCAATCCAGTACACTGCTTAAGCACCTGGATGATCCAGTTGAGCTCAGAGAAGAAGTTTGCTAGATATGATTGAAAATGTTTAAGTGAGGTAATTCTTTTGAAGGCTGACTATATACTTTGGAGCGTGTAGCTTTACAGAATATATTTCACCTTGAACCTTGTGGGTTGATATCTTTCTACATAAAGCATGGGTCGCTTGATGACAATAGACATATCAGATGCTTTTTGCATGAAAGGAAAAAAACACCAGACATTATTTTCTAAGTACTAGAAATATTTCAATAGAAATATTACAAGTTGAAGGGAAGAGAAACATGATAAAGGGACTGAAATTTAACTGATATCAAAGAGAACTGTGGTCTGATACAAAAAACCTGTGTTTCTCCCAAAAGTCCAAAATTTTCAAAGTATCTCAGCAATAAGACAGTATGTAATAAACATTATTCTGGTGTAATAATAAGCTATTTTTGCCATTTCAGACTTTCAGAAGAGAGTGTCCCCCCAAACTATTATTGGCTGCAAATCATTACCTACTGAACAGAGCTGTAGTCTCTGCTTTCACGTATATATCCAAGTGCAGTGGTGCTATAGCAACAGTCACTATATGACACGTTCTGTACACCATTTCTAAAACTGAAACCCTCAGACAAATCAGACAAACCCGCAGACAAATATTTTTCTCCCTATAATTTGGCTATCAAATGGATGTTGTTACTTTAGGAAACCATGTATTACATTACTGTGCAAACAAATTGTCCACATTTTTTGAAGAGCTTAAGTCTGAACACCTTTGCTTCAGAGAGAAAGTTTGCATTAACTGTGGACGGGTCGTATGAAGGAACCCAGACGCACACGCTGAGCTCCTGCCTGTGCCCGACGTCCCCGGCCAGGTTCCACTACATCAAGTACAACCAGTCGGCGCTCACGGTGGCTCTGCCGCGGCGCAGACGGCTCAGCAGGGTATGTGAGCACCGCTAACATGTAGCTCTTTCACTGGGGACATCTAAGACCTGAGTGTGTGTGCAGATCTGTGTGTGCTAGGAATTGGTTAGTGAATGTATGTGAGACAGGGGAGACTGCTTTTACCTTTTTGCCTCTCTTTTTTTTTTTTTTTTTTTTTTTTTTTTTTTGTGTGTGGGTGTGAAATGGGTAATTTTTTTTTTTTTTTTTTTTTTTTTTTTTTGTGTGTGTGTGTAGAATAGGTAACTTGTTTATTTTTTGTCTTACTCTTTTTTCCAGTCTACATCAAGTCAAAATGAAAGGGATATGAACGAATCTGTGACTCTACCTCTGAACTCACTTCCTATACAAGAGAAAATAGCAATAGGAGAGGTGAGAACAAGTCTTTCTTAACAGAAAACAGCCCAACAGGTATTCAGTTTGATGGATGATTAGTCTTAGAGCTCAGTGATTCAGTTCCTGTCAGACATGAAGTATACTATGGTGTAAGGTGTGAATGACAGTCACTTTGCAACTATGCAATATTTACTTTTTCTTTTGTTTTGCAGTGGATCTAGGCATGCCCTGTGAAACCCTGTTCTGAGTTTAAACTAACTTCCTCAGGACATGTCTAATAAGTACGTTCATCAACATAAGCAGGCACCCTTACAGTAATGGATATGACAATTAGGACTTGAATTTGCAAAGTGAATGCCTGAAGTAGAAGATAAAATAGAGATCATCCATATGTGTATGGTTCAGATGCCCAGCCTTCAACAATCTTCCCAAATAATAAATGTTAAGCTATGAGAAGCTGAGGGGCCCTAAGCCCACCTAGCTTGGGTGAATGGCTTACTTATATTCAACCCAGACTGTGCTGGAGCTTGTGAAGGTCTCTCACAGTCCAGACTACTGTTGGTCAGATTTTCCAGCCACATTGCTGAATTCAAAGATAGTGAAACTCAGGCCCTAGATGGAGTAGGGGAAGAAGGTGCAGGAGTAACAACCTGAGCATGCTTACACTGTTTGTATTGCGATTTTCAGGACAGGACAATTGACTTGTACACAAAGGCAAATGAATGGTAAGTGAATCTCCAGCAAGACCTGATTCTGTAACTGGGAGGCATCTGCTCCTACGCAAAGCTCATTTGAAATCAGCAGGGGTCGATGCAGGCTCAGATAGGAGCAGATGTGCGAGTTATGGGTTGTAGGCTTTTATTTGTGAGGTTCTCCTTTTTAATTGATGGCAAATTAAATCATGGGTCCCCTGTCCTCCAAATTTCCAAGCTGCTAGTGCAACTCCGCAATAGGTCTTGATTTGTGCGCACTATTATGCCCACAGATGGAGAGAGCAGCTCCACAAAGAAATTAGATTTCTGAATTATACAAACAAAATAACTTCAAGGCATGGTAGCTGTTTCTCAAATTTCACAGCTGCAGTTGACTATGGTTACCTAGTTACAGGATGCATGGCAGCACTACTGAAACTTGAAAAATTAATTATATGAGCAAATAAAACTGGAAATCTATAATAGATACCATAATGGACAGTGTGTCATGATTTGCTCTGCCTTCCTATTTGCATTCTCATTTTCAGCTACAGCAATTAGCAGAGGCCTGTCTGTGGTGCTGGTTTTTTCCCATTTATTACATTATCCTGTCCACAAACTGGTCTGCAAACACATGCAAGCACAGCTGGAGTTGCCCACAGTAACTAATAATACAACAATACCTCTGCCCTGGCCTCAGGACTCAGGGTCTGTGTTTCAGACCAAGAAACCTTGATGCCCGCTTGGGGTTTGACCTCTGCACAGATGAACAGAATTTCCTGCAAAACCGAAAGAAGGTAGTTGCTGCTGCGCTGAAGGATGTTCTTCATCTGGAGGAAGATCTGCAAGAGCATGAGGTAACCAGTTAAGGGCATTTTTGGGGGATTTTCCTCTCTCCTTTCCCTCAAGCCTGGAGATGAGGGATGATTTTTTTACCTCCATCTGGATAAGGAGTGAGGATTCTTAACATCAGTTCATCCTCCAGGGCACTTTGCCACCAGTGTGATCTCAGCTGGAGAATTTAACTATCTGTTTAGATGAGAAAAATCTGTTTCCATTCAGCTTACAAGTGAATTATTTGAAAGCATTTCAAACTAATAGTTTGGTCTGTGTTTCTTAAAAATCCTCTCTGAAATGCCAAGACCTAGTATGTTCCACAGGGATATACAGTATAGAGAAATGTTGCTTTATCTCTTAATTTATGTGTTTTATCTTACTAGTATCTGGATGCTGCTTTTGCATTTCTGTAATCTTTTGGCATTATTTGTGCCTTAATACCACTCTTTCATCTATGCTTTCTGCTCTTTTTTTGTGTCAGGTGCCTATAGTGGCTGTGACTACAGCAGGGTGTGGCATAAGAGCACTCACTGCCATGTATGGCAGCATTTTGGGTCTCCAAAAGTTGCGTGTTCTGGATTGTGTTTCATATATCAGTGGTTCATCTGGCACAACATGGTGAGGAGTCATTTTGATACTGTTGTTTGGATCTTGCTTGTTAAGAAAAGCCTTTTTTCTGTCTTGGTTTCAGAAAGGGTAAAGGTGATTAATTGAATTATTGCTTCTGTCTTTGGGCTAGGACTGTCAAGGTCATCTGTGAAAGAATTAGTGTGCATTGTGACCTATCCCTAGCCAAAAAAGGAGACTTTATTGGAAGTGTAAACATCCTTAATCCTAAGAAAAATGATCCTTTATTGTTATTTACTGTTTGACAGAAACAGCATTGACAGCTTGTGAAACTGCTTGTGTTGCATCTCAGATTAAGTGATTTTTGACTGGTTGATTTTAGACTTGCATTTCTGCTCAAAGTAAGCTCAAAGAGGAGAATAACTAAAAGATAAAATGATATGCTTCCAAAACTCTACAGGGTGCATTTGCTGAGCTTCAAAAGCCTCTTTTTCATTTCTCCCTGCATTCCATCATGTTTCCTGTCTGCAGGACAATGACAAAGCTCTATGAAGATGCTGATTGGTCACGTAAGGATCTGGGGGAAGTAATTATTGAAGCACGGAAGCAAGCAGCCAAGTGCAAGATGGGGGCTTTTTGCTTGAAAAGTCTGAGGAATTATTACAGAGAGCTGAGCCAAAGGACCCAAGCAGGACATAAAACATCTTTTATTGATCTGTGGGGGCTCATGATTGAAGCCATGTTGAACGATGGGGTAATGTCTATACATCTTTCTTCTCATAAAGTTGTTGACTTAATATTTTCAACCACTGCAAGAAACTAGAGCCCTAGGAAGAGACACCTGCTCAGTAACACTGTACTTGGTGCATAGGCAGAACACCACTTATTTACATTAATAACATGGAGACAGTATGTGTGTCTACACTGGAGCTTGAAGTGTGACTGAATGTACCAGAAATGCTCAGACTAGCTATAAGTAAGCAAAATGCTGATTTAGCACTACCGCTGTGCAATAAATTTTTAAGTGCCTTAGGTGTTTTTTCTGGCCCCATGCTATTATCTCTCCTCTGCTGCAATATTTGCACAAGCTGCACTCTTAACTTGAATGCACTGCAGATGTACCTATTATGTCCAGCAGTTTGTGACTTAGTGATAAGAAAGTATATAGATCCCGAGCTGGTGAGATATATTAGCTACAGTGGGTGCCTTTCAGCTACTTTGAATTTGATCTCTCAGGATCTTCAATTTCTAATTTTATTGTAAAGACACAAGCAAAAACTTTCCAAACTTTCTCCAGACTGATAATAGCTGGAAAAAAGGTTATTTTATTTCAAAATTTTTTAAATGTGGTTTACTTTTTGTCTAGATTAAACAGATAAAATTAATACTCTCATTTCATATCATATTTCACACAGTGTTCCCAGCCTCAGTGCTACATAGCAAAATCTGCTGAATTTAATTTGGCTGAAGTATACTCAAAACCTCCATTTCCTGTATAAGTTGCTAGTATTGGACAGCTCAAGGACTTTTCCTCCTTGGATGCTATTTTTCAATATAGTATTTAAAAAAAGAAATCTTGATTAGAAGGGTCATTAACATGCTGCCTTGAAGTACTCTTATCATTAACAGATGATAACAGCTGAATTACCCAGATATGCTGTATATTCTATCTTCCATTTAACCATACAAAGCTAGAACAGAATGTGAAGTGATTCACTGCTGTCATTGTATACTGAACATAGTTGGTTGTCTTAACAGAAATTGTTCCTGCTTTCTTCTCCTCTGTCACTCAAGCACATGGAAGTAAATTTAGGACCAAATTCAGGAAAATGATGTCTTAGTCTTTATAAGCTGATGTTTTTAAGGAACTGATTATAAGCTAACTCTTTGGAGTTTTTTTTTCAAATCCAGAAAAGCCACCACAGACTTTCTGATCAACGTCAGGCAGTGAACCAAGGTCAGAACCCACTGCCCATCTACCTTGCCCTTAATGTCAAGGACAAAGTTGCCACCAAAGATTTCAGAGGTAATGTTTCAATTGTGAAAAAGAGCTATATTTTCACCCAGGGAGATACACTGTGGGGATACAGTAAATAATGATGAGTTGTTTTAAATTCTCACTCCAAGCCAAGAGAAGCAGTGTTCAGAAATGTAAAGAGTAACTGGGCAGGCACATATACACATCAAGAGTTCAGTATTTTGTAAGATCTCTTGGCATGTGATTGTGTATTTTCAGGTATTAACTTCAGACTAATAACACAATATAATTCTGAAACTAAGTCTCAGAAATTATATGAATTCTTCAAGGAAGTGATTCACTAAAGCTTTAAATTTGCTTAGTATATGTTCTGACATGATGGGAACTATATGATCTTCAAAGTCCCTTCCCATCCAAACCATTCTCTTACTCTGTTTTTCATAGCGAGCTAAAGGCAATAGAAGTCAGTGTGAGTTCTAGTCCACCTTCCATGAGAAAACTTTGTACTCACTAGATAAAAAGAAGAATAATTTGAATTTTCTCCAGCCCTGACATAGCTCTTTCACAAACCTGGGGACAGTGTGATAGCTGGTTCAGCAGTGGCTGTTGGCAGGGTTTGCTCAGGACATATGCTAAGCCAGTTTTCTTGTGAGATACGATGTCTGAGAGGCTTATTCCAAACCTGGCAACTAGACTATTTTCTGTAGTGGAGCTAACCTTGGTGCATGTGTTGGCAGAGTGGGTGGAGTTCACGCCGTACGAGGTGGGCTTCCTGAAATACGGCGCCTTCATTCGTGCCGAGGATTTTGGCAGTGAGTTCTTCATGGGTCGCTTGATGAAGAAACTCCCTGAGTCACGAATCTGCTTCATGCAAGGTAACTCACCAACGTGGGGGAGTGACAAGATTTTAATAGAAACATTAATGATTCAGGAATTCATGCCCAGAAAGGTGCTGTTAGCATGAGGTAGCAGAGGTACTGGGTCAGTCAGCTGACAGGCTCCCCATGGAAGTGGTCACAGCACCAAGCCTGCCTGGGCTCAAAAGGAGTTTGGACAACGTTCTCAGGCACAGGGTGTGATTCTTTGGGTTGTCCTGGGCAGGGCCAGGAGTTTGGCTTGATGATCCTTGCAGATCTCTTCCAACTCAGGGTATTCTATGATTCTATGTTTCCTGAGACTCATTCAACTGCCCTTGCCAGCAAATGTGGTTTTATCATTTGGTCTAAGATAAAAATAAACTAAAATGGCAAAGAAGTTGTCATGTAGCTTTGTGAGTGCTTTTGAGGCATCATCATTTCCTGTAGCTTGCAAAAACTTTTCAAAGTGGGAAATATATGATACTCTGGAAGCCAAATAAAATTTTGAAAATAAATCAGTGGGGTGAGAAAGAGATGAATCAGAGAAGGAGTTGTCTGAAAATATTTTTTTATCAAAGGATAAAGAAAATGAAAATAGGAACATGAAAACTGAATATAAAATTAAAAAAAAAATTAAATTCGCAGGTAAAACATGGTGAGAGGGAAAAGACTCAGACTTTTTTTCTGAAATAAGTTTGCCTAAGTAAGTTTGCCTTTGGAGTCTACCACTGAAACACATGTTGGAACTTATGCAAACATTGGATAGAAATAAGAACAAGTTAGAGAAGAGCTGGGGAAGGAGCAGAAGGCAGTTTTAAAACAACTTGTGTTTACATTTGCATTGCTTATTATACCTCTTCCATTTTCTAGGAATGTGGAGTAGTATCTTCTCCAAAAATCTCCTGGATGCCTGGCATGCAGCTGACAATTCAGAAGACTTCTGGCACAGGTGGACCCAAGACAAAGTGACTGAAATAGGTAAACCAAAATACCTTCATCCAGACCCCTCTGCACTCACATTTCCCATTTTCTGAGCTTTTCTGTCATCCTGTTTCTCTCAGTCTCTGGGTATGGGACATACAGAAAAATGAAGTTATTTAATTTTACTGAATAGTGCTTTTCTTAAAAAGTGAGACTCTGACAAGAATGAAAGGCACGATCAGACAGGCCTTGATATAAAGGAAATAGGAATGGACACAGATGGTGGTCACTAAAGTGTTGTGCTAAAAAGGCTGAGAAGGAAATACTTGTGTCAAAGCCTCATGTCATCTATTTGTTAGCCAGAAAGAAGCTTGATTGTTTCTGTTTCAATATCTCTTTGCCCTGCACAGCACATCCCTCCCTCAAAATCTGACTAAATTGAGACTTTAGTAGATGTCAAACAAGGTCAATGGGGTGGAGCTCTTACACCAGGTGAGAGCTCTGCACTGAAGGACAACTCCTTGGAAATACTCATGAGCATCTTCATGACAAAATTCAAGCAAAGCCAGTGAACAGACTTGGGCCAAAGTCTTATGTTTTAGTTTCTATAAATAATTTGCAAGTTTTGTTGAATTCAGGTGTCCACAACTGAACCCAATAGAACAATCTATCTTTTTAAAAGTAAAATATCTAGTTTGAAAGTAAAATGCTGAACTTTTTCTATGCTTTTCAAAATAAGCTTTAAATTTAATATCTAACCTACACGGAACCTAAAAGCAGTAATCCCTTAAAATGTATTAATAAAATTATTTTCCCTGATTGTTGTTTGCTTGGAAAAGTGAATTACTCAGTCTGTAGCATAATCATACTGTTTCATGAGAAAAGTATTTTTTTAGTCGTGTGTAACCAGAGTTTAAAAAACACAAGTTTATACTTTTGTCATGAAATTAACTGGAACTCACAGAGGATCATAGCTCAGCATTGCACTATTTTCCCTGTGAACATACGATTACAGAAGACCTTTTCTCCTCTTTGAGTCTTGCCTCTGCTTAATTATGGTTATAATTCAATTTAATGCCATTTATGCTGTGTATCTCCAGAGGAACAACCAGACTTGCCTGAGAAGCCGTATGAGATGGCCACGTGTGTTTTCACTCCTACGAGCGGCCTCTCCACAACGCTCCGGGACATCCTGACCGATCGCCCTGCTGTCTCCAAGTACCACAACTTCCTAAGGGGCTTCCAGATGCACAACGAGTACATCCAGCATGAACACTTCACAAAATGGAAAGGTGTGGATGGCTCTCCTGCCTACATATCTCCTTGGGGCAGGCACAGGGGCTGGGAATTATCGAGGGGTGTTCGCATGTCCTGAAGAGAGATGAGTGGGTTTTGTGGTTACCTGTGCTCATTGAGAGGAGGGAGAATGAAGGAACTCCTCAAACCTTTCACTTTCAGTAACACAAATATTCCACTATTTAGTAGTTGGGTACTTGAAGTCCTCACAGGAGTAAAAATTGCTAGGGTGGGGCTCTTCATATAAGGCAATATCTGTGTAGGTTTCAGTGCAGTTCATGGGTTTAGAAACACAACAAAATGTGAGTGGAGAGGCTGAAAGAGCTCTAGGATTGCTGCATGCTACCTACCCTAAAGCCAAGGGAAATTCCTGGATGGGAGGGAAGCTCACCTTCCTTTTGCCTTCTAACTTGACAGATGTCTTTCTAAGTTTGCCAATAGCTCTGAATCTTCCACTCTTTAGACACCTTGCTAGACAGCTCTCCCAATGACCTGAGAGGCAACTCGGAACACCTGGAGCTGGTGGATGCAGCTTTCTTCTTTGAAACCAGTTACCCACCCCTTATGAGACCAGAGCGGAAAGTGGATGTCATCATACACTTAAATTACACAGGTGGATCGCAGACATTGGTGAGAAGTCTCAAAACTGATTTTCTTTCCCAACAGCTTTTGCTTTGCTCTCCACTATTTTCAAGCAGGTGTCTGCGAAACATGGAACTTAGTGGAATTTAGTAACATGCTGTTTTCAAACCTTAGAAGAAGAATGGACATTTCTAGAGAGGAAAATATGTGTATTTTTCTCAAATTACTTTTGAAATATCCCTAAGTTCTTCACCAGTGAAATACAGACAGGCAAAGTGAAGTTAAGAAAATCCAGCTATAATATGTCTATTATAGTCTTATGTATAATATTTAACAGCCCAAATATAGTTAGGAAACTTTTGTGATTCAAGTGCTGAATTAATCTGCATTTTGCTTTTAAATGTATGATTTTTTTAAATTTTTATTTTAATCTTGATTTTCTAGCAAGAGCAGCTTAGTGAGTAATGGGTTTCTTCATCTCTATGTTTATCTCTTTCAATACATAGATTTTTTTCTCCCTAAATAGTAGACTTGAAGTGAGGTATCAAATGCATTTACTGCTCTTGCAGGTATCTAATTTGGTTAAGATGGTTATATACATTTTGAAAGCAGTATTTACCACACAAATAGGCAGTTTTAGACTTCAAAATATAAAACAGACTTGTAATTGTAAACCTGTCCCTGAGGGACACACCAAAACCACAAAACTCAGTGGTTAAGGCTCTGTCAGTTTTTCAAGTGGAAGACATTTCAATGGTGCAATTACGCATGAAAAATACTTGTCTTTGTACTGCAGTGGAAATGATAATATCTTCAACTATATTTATTTCTTGTATTCTGAAATCTTTTGGATGTACTTAATTCAAAATGAGGTGGTACTTTTTTGTTAGACATTTTAACAAAGCTGGTCACTACAAATGGGCTTTCTGATTAATGTTTTTAGTGCTATCTTTTCAGGTCTAAATCATGTTATTTGAAAATGTCATGTTATTTCTAAAATTCAAAGTCATAGATATGGCTAGATTGGTCTTAAAACCCTGGTAAAGTTTACTGAGGTCAACTCACAAGTTATCCTGCTTTATAAACAGATAATGGGGACTGGGGATCCTACTGTCTCAGACTGCAAATTTAGTTTTGCTTAGATCCACATTTTTTTCTGACTCAGTTCTCATTTAATTAATGGTCTATAACATGATTTGAATTTATCTGTTCTGTTTCTACATCATATTCTCATTTTAGAGACATGCCTTAGTACAGGTTTAAACTCTCTTTTCCATCTTGATATTAGGTGTTTTCCTGGAAGACTATTTCCAAATGGCTCCTCAGGCAACTGAAAAGCAGTCCTTGGGGCTGCAGGTGTCCACATTATTTCTGCTGTCCGACTCTCAGTCTGTTTCGTGCAACTTTGCATGAACTGCTGGGCTTTGGCAGCAGTCTGATCTCTGCTATCTTTTCTGTTCCTTGTGCTGCTGCTGTTGACCAGCCCCTGGAGCAGGCTTGCAGATACTTTGCAGAGCAGGGAATTCCATTTCCCTGCATTGGACTGACGGATGATGAGAAGAATCTGAAAGAGTGCTACATGTTCGACAGTGCAGACACCCCAGGAGCTCCTCTGCTGCTTTATTTTCCATTAGTGAATGACACTTTTCAAACATATGTAGCACCCGGTAAGTTAACAGAACCAGGTAACTTTATTGACTCAAGGAACATTCCCACTCCCTGGGTGTTTTTCCCTCAACCCAATAGAGCCTCCTTTTGTTTGCTTGTTCAAACTAGTGAATAGATTGCAAAATGGGATGATTCAAACTGTTTGCAAAATCTGGTGAAGTCTTGTGCATATTTTTATTTGTGTTTTGGTGCAATTCAGGGAATAGAAGAAATGTGTTCTTCAATTAGAGGAATGGAAACTAATCTCTTCTTGTAGTTTTCAAGAGTTTACTTTAGTGAATAGAACAAAGTATATTTTTCAAATTATGTGTGGTTTTATGACACTCAGATCTAGGTGAGAATGACAGTATAGAATGGTTCTGTGGAGGGCCACTGTGCCTTCTATTTAGGCCATTTAATATGCTGGTTGAATATGCTGGAATATCAAAGCAATAGTACATAAAGAGTCGTTCTGAGTTATTATTTGAGACGGAGACTGCTTTTAATATGATTTCCAAGCCAACTAATATTCTGCCTCCTCCTGTCCCGTATATCTCTATTCCTTTTAGTTTGTGTTGTGCCAAAGAACCTGCCCGGTAAGCCTTGAGCAGTGATGACCGCACAACATGCTGTGCCATGAGCTGGCCAGTAGATGGTGCCGACTGCAATGGAAATGACAGTGAATGACACTCGTTTTATTCCAACCGGCTTTGTTCACAAGTAGATTTCTCAGAGATCATAGCACTGCACTTATCTTCACAGTAATTGCATCTGTGATCTCTCCAAGTTATTATTGGCCTATCAAAGCATGATATTTCCGTGAGACTATACAAACACATTCCTTTTTTTCCCTTGGCAGGCATGTCACGTAGTGCTGCTGAAATGGAACAGGGCAAGGTTGATATCTCCAGTTTCTCCTCTCCATACTCAACCAGGGAGGTCTCACTGAAAGCAGAAGATTTCAACAAGCTTCTGAAGCTGGCTAATTACAACATAATGAACAACGAGAACATGATTCTTCAGGCCTTGCGCACGGCTGTGGCACGGAAGAAACAAGCCCTGAGCCAGCCAGCATCACAGGCACAGCCCTCTGCTTGAACAGCATTTCCCTGTCCCTTACTAAGCATTTACTAAGACAGCATACATGTCATAAATACTTCGCCATTCTTAACAGGGACCATAGCTTTCTAAGTAACCTTCTCAGTCTTATCCAGAATTGTGGTATTAAACTCAGCAGTTTCTGTTAATACCATCTCACGGTGATGTTCAAAAGATGAAGATTCAGCTGTGTGTGATAGGGAAATAGCATTAGCTCTCTTTGTCTGCAATCTCTTATGATCTTGGTGGCTAGTTGCTAATATTTTTTTCATATGCAAAATATTTTGGCATTTCATTGGGGACTATTGGTAGCAAAACCATAAAGCCCTCTTCAGACACAAAAGGTGGTCAGTATCAATTTAAAACATTTTGCTTAATTTTAATAACCTAAATGAAATGGCCTTCTACCTTTGAGGAGTTTTGTTTCCCAGGTGCTTCTTTTTTGTCATGAATTGTCATGAAATAAATATTTTATGAAGGATATTTAATTTTTCAAATTTGTGTTGGACAACAGAGATATGGATCAGAGGCCATTTAGGTCTTTGATCATCTATTCTTATCAATTAAATCAAACTTTAAAATTTGTTTTGAAGGCTTACTGCTATTTCCTCTCACAACCGGGTCCTGTCCCAGATCACATATATGTTCTGCAGTTATCTCCCTGAAATGAAATTTTGCTTTAGCATCATCTGGAACTTGTTCAGTATAGTGTATTGAACTGTTATGAAAAAACATGAAGGGGATTGAAGGATGTATGAACTGAACACTGGAGACATGCAGTAAGATAGCAGTTTTCTGTTCACTGCATCACAGTGTATTACATACTCAAACACACTTAGGGCCAAGAAAGGTCCAGCAGAAAGAGATGTGGAGCTTCTGTTTATGGTGAACTCTTCCTTAGAGGTACCTGGAGAGAGAGAGGTATTCTTTTCTAGATCTGGAGCTGGTTAAGAAGTTGGTTTTTACTGGTTTTACATAAAGAAGCATTGTGAAAGAAAGGCAGATGCTGTCTAGGAGTTTGTCAAGGGTCAGCCAAGATGAGCCTTATAGGAGACCCTCAGAACCTGGCCTAAAACAAGTAGGCAAGAGCTATAGAAGAGTATCTTCTTTCCACAAATTTTCCAACAAGGTACATAGACAATTTCTACCTTATATTCTAAAATCCTACTTTATTTGAGCAGCCACTTATGAGCTCAAACTAAGGTACCTGAACTGTCAAAATGGGTATCATGACTGACTCCTTAATGCCTGCCAGGGAAGATTATAATTGTCAAAGTTCCTCCCATGACTGCAAAATTCTGGGCATTTCAGCAGCTTTGTAAATTCTGCAGGCTCCGAGGAACTCTGGTGCAGTCTTAATTCTCAACTGTTGTCCCTTCTTGGAAATATTTTTGTCAGGATTAGATACTCTGATTTTACCTGTGAACTTTTTCAGTGATGGTGAGCACCCGCTCCTTCCTGGTTTTACCAGCTTCATACTGGTTGGAAAACATATATTCCTGAGACAATGGAAACAGCACTGTGTAGATGTCTTGTACAGCCTGCTTTACTTTTTGTATGTTCCATCTCACAATCTGTGATGCACCCTAAATCTCAGATGATCTGAAGGAAACCAGAAAAGGTAGCTTCTCAGCCACTGGCATGGTGTCTCATTTGTTCACACTAGTTTTGTCCCAAGTGCCAGTTCTGGCACTATTACTAGATTTCCTTCAAGTAGAGGCACTTGACAGCCAGTGTCTGGGACAGGCTCTCTCCAGCTCCATGCCCTGCAGCACTTCCTGTGGAGGAAATTCCTGCAGAGAGAACCCGTGGCTAGGAGAGGTGACAGAGGCCTAGAGATTGGCCCACTGTTTTCCTTCCTTGTACTAAATTGAGCTAGTGAATGCATTTTTTGTGGGTAAAACACCTCTTTTTGTATACTTTCATTATTAATATTTCTGCTGTTACTGTGTGTTTCTTATCCCATTGTTTTTTGCTTTGAGTAAATTGTTATCTCAACCCATAAATCTCTCCTTTTGTCCCTCCCTTACTGGATGGGAGTGGGGAGAGGGGGTGGCTTATTTGGAGTTTAATTTCTGGCTGGTGTTGCACCACCACAGGGTGGTCCAGTCCTTCCCTGCCTCGGCTGAACACTCCCGTGTCAGCTCTGCACGGCCGGGTTTTGGTAGCAGAGGCCCAAAAGGGTGCCCTGTGTGAGAAGCTGCCAGGAGCTTCCCCCATCTCCAGCAGAGTCAATGCCAGCTGGCTCCAAGACTCACCCTCCTCTGGCCAGGGCCGAGCCCATCAGCAGCACTTGTACTGCCTCCGGAATAAATAAATGTATTTAAAAACGGGAAAAAAACCCGTGCAACATCAATTGCAGTGGGAGAGAGGAGTGAGAGCATGTGAGAAACAGGCCTGCAGATACGAAGGTCAGTGAAGGAGGAGGTGCTCTAGACTTTGGAGCTGAGATTCCCCTGCTGCCTGTGCTAAACAATTGTTAAATAACTATTTAACTGGCTCTTCAATGACCATGGTGAGGCAGGCTGTCCCTCTCAGCCCTTGTTGGCCCATGGTGGAGCAGATATTCACCTGCAATCCCTGGAGAATCCCACATGGAGCAAGTAGATGCCTGAAGGAGGATGTGACACTGTGGGAAGGCTGTGAAGGAGCAGGTTCTGGCAGGACCTCTGGGCCCATGGAAAAAAGAGTCCACATTGGAGCAGGTTTGCTGGCAGGGACCCACGCTGGAGGGGTGTATTTCTGTGGGACTGCACCCCAGTGGAAAGGACCCACGCTGGAGCAGTTTGTGATGAACTGCTGCCTCTGGGAAGGACTCAGGTTGGAGAAGTCCATGGAGGATTGTTTTCTGTGGAAGAGACCCCACACTGGAGAAAGTGAAGCTGCTGGGTGGAGGAGGTACTGAAAATCAGGAGTAAAATAAAACCCAAGGAGAAGGGAGGGGTGAGGAAAAGGTGTGTTATGATTAAAGTTTTATTTCTCCTTATCCTGCTCTGATTTGATTTGTAATAAATTAGGCTGATTTCCCCAAGCTGAGTTTGTTTTGCCTTGATGATAATGATGACTTGGTGAGTGATCTCTCCCTGCCCTTACCTCAATCCACTTGCCTTTCATGAAGTTTTCCTTCCCCTGTCCAGCTGAAAAGGATAGGCTGTGCATGATAAAGTGACTTTGGTGGGCACCTGCTATCCAGCCAAGATCAAGCCACCACAGCTTCTCCGTGTTGCTTGGTTTTGTTTGGTTGAGGGTTTGGGGTTTTTTGTTGTGGCACTTTAGGGCTTTTTTGGTTTTGATTTTGTTTGTGGGTGTGTGGGTGTTTTTGTGGATTTTTTTTTTTTTGGGGGGGGCAGGGGGAAGGCTTTACCTAAGGGGAAAACATATTTTTCTATAGTCTGGGTATTAACAGGTGTTCCTGCCCTCTTATCATCCTCCTGTCCTTCCTCTGGACTTCCTTAAACAGGTCCATATCTTTCCAGTGCTCGGGCTCCAGAGCTGGGCACAGCACTGTAGGTGGGGAGGTCTCACAAGAGCAGAGCAGAGGGGCAGAATCCCTGTTGGTCACCCTTCTAAAGAAGCTTTTGCATCTCTTTAATTGAAAGGTTATTGAGGGTAGATTCCTAATCCTAAAATGGTCGCTTACTTTAGTAATTTTCATTCAGAGAAAAGTTGTAAGGCCAGAAATGACTCTATTGTGTCTTTTCCTGATGTGTGAGGATGGAAGGGAAGACAGGGTGTGGCTGCTCCAAGCATATAGTATCAGCTCCTGCAGCTCTGAAGAGGTGGCTTCATATCGGACATCTGGGCATGTTAATAGCTGGACCCATACAATGGCTTTTAATCTACTGCTGCACAATTTTCTGCCAGAAATTTGAAGACTTCGGCGTAATTTTTACATCATAATTGGATGACACTGCATTGTGTTTTAAATATCAGCACGTTAACATTTAAGATGAATCAATATGAGCCTTAATTTGCAGAATTTGTGCGGTTTTTGTCTTGGTTTACTCAGAAGTTTTGTGTTTGTGGAAGGCTTCTGAAAGCAGGAAAATTTATATCCCACAAACAAATATACAAATTAAATTGGGGAAACATCTACCGGTAAGCAACTTCAGCACCTCTGTCTCCAAGAAAATGAAAATAAATACATTTTGGTTGAAGAAAAGGCCTTCTAAAGTTATTCCATTTAGGATACTTTTGTTTGCTGATTGGGGTGCTGTGTGTCTACATGTAGCTACTATTATCTTTGATTTGTTAATTGCTGAGGCTTCTAGAACATAGATATCCACGCATAAGTGCTGTGTGTTATCACTCCCTTATCTTGAATTGCTGATGAGTCTTGGCACCTTGGTGGGTACAGCCTTCCCCAAACACACACCTCTGGTATTTAGCTATCAAATAAACCCAGCAAACTCCCTCCCCTTTTCTTTTCATACTTTCCCTTTCATGCAATGAAGAAGGTGGGGCTTGGATAAAGCCACCACTTACTCCTCAGCAGGTGCCTCCTTAAATTTTGCAGAGGTAGTTTGTGAATCACAGCTGTTGCCTCTGACAGTGAAGTGACAATCCATCTCTGACCTGTATGCAGCTGGGAGCAGGATGGGCTCATACTGGAGTGCTCGTGAGGTAAGGGCGTGAAAGCTCTAGGAGCTGAAGATGGCCTGGGGTTGGTTTGTGGCTGGGATTCTGGTGGGGAGAAGAGGACTTGTGAGTTTTTATTTATAATTTCATGTATGTATTTACTTATTTATGTAAGCATAACTTATAGCTTTGCTGGTATTAGTTGCCTTGTGGAGGCACTCTTGGTAGTGAAGTTCAGCCACAGTGGATGAGTTACATGCAGGCTGGGAACCACTCTGAAGTGCCTCACAAGAGCTTTCTGTGAATTTGGGATGAATCTGTGGTTTGACTCAAACATTATGTAAGCTGTGCTCTTTCACAGCACAGCATCTGCCAGCTGGGACTATAAACATATATAGTGTCCAGGTAGACGTGCTAGCAACCACCTGGTAGTGATGCACACTGGTCACTGCCTAAAAACAGTCATTAATAGTGATGGAACTATTGAACTGATGAACAAAAAAATCTTGATCTGTCTCAGAAGTTGTGGGGGATCTTTTTGTTTGTTTGTTGATAGGATATAACTGGGAGGGAAAGCCCTAAAACTGTCTGTTGGTTTCCAGGGAATGAACATACTCTGTGTCCTTATCAATTCTGAAATTAACCTTCAGTTTGCTATGAACAAGTTATTTGATTATTCTGTGCCCTGCTTGCCTGATTGTATAATGGAGATTATAGAGCTTCTCTCCATATACATGGATATGTATTGATATGAACGTGCATTGATGCTTGCAGATCTCAAATGGTGCATCCCCATGGCTTAAGAAATAACACACATGAATGTCTAACCAATCTGGTCAAAGAAACACTAAGCACCTACAAATTCATCTTTTTGAACAGAACCTGGCAATGGTCTTTGTGTGGAAAGTGTGCATAGAAAACAAGGAAAGAGACTGTCCTCTCTGCTCTTCCCGTTTCCCTTAACCACTGAAACAGCATCAAGAGTAAAAGTAGAGGCTTCTTAGAGATAGGGGGATGAGGAGAGACTTTTTTCACCCAGAACCTAAACCCAGACAGATGACATTAAAAAATGTCCTTCTCTTTTGGAGTTAGACATAAAAAACAGACCAAGGTCAGCTTATCATAATTCGAGAGTGATAGGAGAATTTGTAACTTCTACCCAGATCAATTCCTAACTGGAAGAAGGAGAGGAGCGACATAGTTCTGTTAAGCAATTTGGTGGAGTCATTTTGTTAGCAGAGAAGGGGAGAGGAACTAGGTAATGCTTTGAGTGAAGCAATAGCTAAAGTTTCAGGTACTAAAATATGCTAGAATTAATAACTGTTTTGAGTCAGGTCTGTTTTTTGCCTTTCCTTCTGCACTTGACTTTTCAGCTAATGGTCCTTCTGCAAATATCCAGCATCTGGTTTGAGTGGGGAAGTTTTGTTACCATCTCTTCCAAAACTGTTTTCTGGCATCTGCTTTTTTTAATGTTGCGCTGCATTGTGCTGATGGTGCCTCACTCACCAAACAATGCCACAAAAAAAAATATTTCTTCTGTCAATGACATATATACACAGTGGAATATTCCCTCAATTTTTTTCCATTTTTAAAACTCTGTGTAGATGTGATTTTAACTTCCAAAGTAATGCAAGCAGTTCCTCTTTCAATTTTGCTGCATGGCTTTGAAAATTGCCACAGGAATTTGTGGGACAGCATGTTTTATGAAGCATAAACAATTTAACATTAATGC
Source organism: Peucedramus taeniatus (assembly GCA_013400575.1). Taxonomy (NCBI): domain Eukaryota; kingdom Metazoa; phylum Chordata; class Aves; order Passeriformes; family Fringillidae; genus Peucedramus; species Peucedramus taeniatus. The sequence continues at coordinate 298,430 of WBNO01021835.1, forward strand.
AGGTAATAAACTTTTTCTTTTTTTCTGCAGAGTGATGAATGCCCCTGCTGTTCATTCTTTGTGAAAATCATAAGAATGAAAAATCTGAGAAAGGCAGATCTGTGTGAGTATTGTAGGCTTTCTCTGCACTTTTTAGTAGTTCAGTTCTGAAAGCAGAGAACACGTGCTTGCTACTGGCTTTGCAACTGGTATCTGTGTAGGAAGTGACACCATGGTTTCAAATATTGATGCATATTTGAATTTGGACTATGCTTTGAATACAGTTTTATATAAACAATAACTTTTGGTTTATAGCATATTACTATTATTAGTGGAAATAGCAAATATCTGACTCAGAGCAAGTCAGGAACAAAATGGAAAGGAAGTGAATATAAACATTTGTGTATCAAAAAAGACCAAGTGAACACAGCAAGCATATTTGCCTCCATGGCATTTCTGCTATTGTGTCTAGCACAGGGATATTACCTTTTCTTGTAAACAGCAAATCTTTAGAAAATAGTGAAAGGATGTTTCAATTCCCTCTCTGTCATTTCTATCTCAGCTGAACGCTTTTCTGGCGTGTTACCCCCCAAGGGAATTTCTAACCTGCCCTGGCAGGCAATAGCATCAAGACAACCACCTGCAGAGCTGAAAACCAAATATGTGCCTCTGGCCTTAAAATCAGAGATGTTTCTCTCTTTCTCAGCATTTTATATGGTTGGAAATGATGATCTTTACATTCTTATGGACAATAGAACTTCCAGAAATCCATAGCTATTTATCTTAGCTGTTTCTCTTTTATTAGTCTTTATCCTGTATCTTCATTTTGAGCAGATGATTGATTGCCTGACTTCCATTTTGAAACTATAACACTGGAAATTTGCTTCCAAAGCGAGATGTGGAAGAAGGTCATTGCTAGAAAGAGGCAGAACAAGCAGTGCTAGGTGACAGGGTCTTAGAGGAGCTGCTTCATCCATTCCTCATTCCAGTTGCCTTTCTTTATTGTGGGCAAGAGAGCACCACATTTTATTTTCTGTCTGAGAATCAGGACCAAGTTACCAGTGTCACAGCAGAGAGTCAGTGAGGTTTTATCTCCCCTGTGCATGTACGCTCTCTCAGAGCAAATAATTTTGTTAGTAGAACCATGCCACATGGTGTGATACACACAGCACAAGAAATGGAACTGTTAAAAAGCAGTTCATTACATTGAATGAGAAAACCAGTGTGAAAGTGTAGTAAAATTCTTTATGTGGCTCACATTTATTTGTTTAAATTACCATTTCTGTACAATTTAAAGTTGTTAAGAGAGACGGAGATGAGGACAGAGAGTTGAAAGATGGCACAGAAATAATTCCAGCTGCAAAGAGCCATTGGTGCTCTGTTGGAGTCAGAATCTGGTTTTGGAAGACTGCCTGTCAAGCATGGGTACAGTCTGCTTTCCTTCAGCTGTGGCACTGCACACCTAATGGGCCCTCTTTGTGCAGAGGGACTGCTACCCACAGTGCCCATGTCTTGCACAGGGACATAAAACATAGAACTTATTTTTTTATTATGGGTTAGCTGTGGCAATCACCTGTAGTCATGCTATTGACCTGTTCCCTATGACAAAAGATTGTGTTTGTACATGGTGTAAGTGTAATAACAAGGATTAGGCTACTAATATGCGTTAAAGTCTGTTAGGAATAAGGCTTACTTATGAACCAGAAGGAATTGCTTGCTAATTATGAAGGTTATCAGGTAACTATAATCTATGTAGTACGTATCATGAAGACATAGCTGTTGCAACTTCTAGGCATGTTTGAGTTTGGCTAAATTTTCCTAGTGAAAATTTAAAAGAAGAATGATACCAGACCAGTCCAAAGTCTCATTTGGATTGAGAGTATGTCCCCAGAACTGGCTCATGATAAATGCTTTGGGGTACAACAAACACTGAACCATGCTTTTCCTTGCCCCACTTCTCCAAGAGGTCTGTGGTTCTTGAGGTCTATGGCTCAGAGATCTGGCTTCTGAGTCAACAGTAGTGTTTGCATTTAATTGTCATACCCCAAATTATTCGCTTCTGGAGGCCATTAAGGGATCTTATTTTGATATTTGTCATCTCACTTTGCTCTGGACAGGAACCCAGATACTAATATTCAGTTTCACCAGAAAACAGTATTCTCAGTTTCAGGATGTTATTATTTGGGGATGTCTATATGGTTATATTGCTAACTAAATAGTTATAGACATTTCTTTTTTCTCTTTGCCTTGCATGAGCAGCAGAAATGCCTGCATGGGAAAACCTGGTCCTTTTCAGGCTGGTGTGAAAAGGCCTTTTTTGCATATTAGATATGTCAGCTCTTACACCAAGACAAGCGGCCTCTTGTATTTATCTCAAGAATTGCAGAATGTTAATCATTATATTACTGCCTCTATCTCTGGCCTTAAAACTGAGACAGCTTTGTAGCTGTCACAAATCTTCATAAATACATCCAGCATTCCTGCAAAATCTGCCTGGAGGATGCAATTTCTTTGCAACTGTCCAACAGGGCTTACCTGCGGCACCAGCAAAATGGGGAGTCACCGACAGCATCAGGAGCAAAAGTCACAAGCTGAGGTGCTTGGGCTCTCCATCTTCTTGTTTTCCAAAAGCTTGTCCACCAGACAAGATCACTGGAACAGGGCATAGTTTTTCTGTTCACATCCCACAGTTATTTCAAAGAAGCCAACTTTATGCCAGGCTCTGCATTTCTACCACTTAACCATGGCACAGTTACTTTCTGGAGAGACTTGTCTGCCAGCCAAGTACCACTGCATTTCACCCCATATGCTGCTTATAACAAGAGCTGGATGGGTGTTGTGTAGATTCCCCAGAGCAGATCTTGTTTTCAGTGTGGCTGCCCAGACCTGCCTTGTTGTGTACAATCCCACTGGAGCACACCCAGCACTCAGTGATCCCAGAGGCTGCCACTGCAGTCACAGCAGGACATGGGCTGGCACAGCTGGCAAATCTGGTTTTGCCCTTTTCTCAGTGGCTGGGTTCACTGATCTTCCAGGAGATAAAATATCTTCTACACTGCAAATTGACATCTATGGAAGAGAAACCTGCTTGCTTCATGGGCTACAAGTGAAATACAAACGTAACATTTTCTACATACGTGTATTTAACAGAAATACTCAATTCAGAAGACAAAAAAATTTTAGAATTGGTGACACATCCTAACCGGTATTTAGAAAAGTCCAAAGCTACAAAAAGTTTTTTCTGAAATAGTCTACAGCTATTTTTTGTTTGGTTTTTTTAGTATAAAAATATAAGCTCAATCAGTATTCTCAATAGATAAAGCTTTAGGCTTCTCTTTAGGCTTCTCTTTAGCTATAGTACTAAATCTGGGCCTTATTAAACCTGAGCCTGTTGCTATGTAATTTCATAGCAAGCTCCCAATGCTACACTGCCATTGATTTTAAAAGTTGGAAGGCAGTAGTACTAATGTTTTTTGTTATATCACCTAAACCGCATGTAACACCATCAAAATTACAAAACTCCTTTCAATGCCATGTCCTCCAAAGAAAACTAGTGTGTGTGGAAAGGAATGATTCAAGATATCCTCACAATATGCTGTGTATATTTCCTTTTACTTTATCTCTGACTGTAGCACCGGTGTGGGAGGGTAGCAGCAGTGTTTGTGCAAAGAGGGCAGTCAGGCCACGTGGGCAGTGCCAACAGGCAGCTGCCCGTGCTGGCCAGTGCTAATGGCACACTCACTTTAGGGTGAAATTGTGTCCCGTGGTCATCGATGTTTGCAATGCTTGAGAGTAATCCTGGGATGTGATCCTTTTAAAAAGAGTGTTAGTGTCTTTTCAGGGCACCTCATTTAGGTTCCTGATGTCACTGCCTCCTCAGGCAGGCTGCTTTTGCATAAATGGAGAGGAAAGCCTAAAAGAGCCCAAGACAAATGCTTGGCAAGAGGAATCTGCGCAAGGACAGAGAAGTCGTTATGTGGATAACTGCCAAGTTGCAACAAATCCTGTAAACAGGGATTTCCTAACTGGTTAAGAAACTGAAACAGGTATAAAAACAGGCAGTAATCACAAGAAGATCCTCCCTGTGATGTCATATCCCGGAGCAGGGCTTTTTTACTGTAATTGTAAGCTGATTAGATCAAGTTCAAGAATTAATTGCATAACTACTGAGGTACCTGTTGAAATGGAGGCCTGGTCTTGACTGATGTTTGTAATAAAGTCATAACCACAGTTAAGAATAGGAATAACAAATGAATGAATAATCTCAGTGAATATTACATTAATCAGTTTCATAGCTGTATTTCTTAACAACTTCTGTTCCTTTCTATTAAGTCTTTTTGGTTTTATCCACTCATACAAACCAAGCCTGCTCATGCTCTTCCTCAGTTCATTGTTACAAAACACATACATAAACCTAGTTTCCCTTAGGTTACCTGTTTTGTATTCATGAATCTAGAAGATTAATTCCTTTTTTTCCTTCTTTCAAGTCTTTGATGGCCATGATGGAGAGCAGTGTATATTGTATTATATACAATTTTACTGTATTGTATTAATGGTACATAGTGTGGAGACAAAAGCCTCCTTTGTGCCTTGATAGCAGCATAAGCTGCCACTAAAAAAGACAATGCTATTTATAATCAAGGAGATCCTTAGTTGCTCTGTACGTCTCCTTACAGCTGTGGAAATAATTGCATGTCTTGTGCTAGGTATCAGTGGGTTAGATGTGGGTGTACATGCATCTTCTTGCTGGCTTCTGTGTGCAAGAACAGAAAGCTGTTCTGGTGGTCAAAGGTATTGTGTGTGATGCTCCTTCATGGTTTCCTTTAGATTCTTGATGTAATCTTAAAGCAGAGTACTAACATTCCTCATTAACAAAGCCAGGGCTTCAGCAAGGACACCTGGAGCCTCATAGAGGCATTAGGAAGTTGAAATGATTTATTGTCTGGGAGACTGGCGAAAGAAAAGAACCTTAGGTAAATGGTATGCTCATCTCTGTCTCGAAAGGTGAAATCAGCTACTGTGCCCTAATACTGTTCCAGTGCAAGTGGCATTGCATCTCTTGTCCTTCCTTGAACAGGTAGGAACTTTAAGGACTGTTGTGATGGTACTATGAGCTCCTAGCAGGCTTCGTTATCATCTTGTTTAGTGGGGGCTTCTAGTTAACAAGTGATTGAAATGGCTTTCAAAATATTTTATAGTATTTTAAAATGTCAAAACTTGTTTTAAAACAGGTTTGAAAAGGGTGGAGGCAATGGAAATGATCAAGGGAGAAGCTTGGGTGGAGAAGAGAGGCTGGAATGAGTAGGTGGTGATGGCAGCAATGTAGATCCACATGGTGCTTTGAAAGGACACAGGTCCATGTGGTGATTCAAGATCCTTCATTCTTCCTCTGCATTGGGCTTTAAGAGCTAAAAGGCAGTGGCAGACTCTGCTCAGGAAGTACCTTTCTAGTTTGCACTCAGAAAACAGATAATTATGAAGAAGTGTGTTCTTTGATTTCTGAATAGGATTTCTATTTATGCATTTCCTTGGGCTGAGCTGAGTAATGCCTTCTCACCATTTAAGAAAATGAGCTGAGCATTGCCTTTTCCCATGCTTATAGTCTCCCACATCTTCTTTAAAATTATTGTACCTTGGAACTTTTGGTCATCCTTGATATGGTCCATATTTTACTCTATATCCTGTTGCACAATTGTGTGTTTAGGACCAAAGTACACTTAGCTTTACACTAAACATTGATCATTAATTGAATATCAATAAACCTGTGTTGACAGTATTATTACTTGATATTTGGGCATTCAAAGAATTCATAAATAACAGATATTGATAATTCAATTATTCAATTATTATAACTATTGATAATTCATAAATAACAGAAGATTGAGAACAAAGATTTACTCATTACAGGAATTGCTTCTTTATTTTTGAGGTATTTGTTTGATGGGTTGTTGTGGCTTAGAAATGGTACTTCCCAATTTAGTGCTCCCACTAAGACTCTCCCAACAAAGTGCCACTTGCTTCTCCCGCTGGGTGGGCTGAAGAGGAGACTTGGAGTCAAAAAAAGGTAAAGATTATGGGTTGAGATAAGAACAATTTACTGGAAACAGCAATGAGATAAGAAAGGAAGGAGTAACAGCAACAATATTAATGAAGAGACTCCCTTCCCCCATCTCTGGGCAATAACCTCTGGGTCCTGGCCATGCCTCTTCTTGGCTACTGTAAAAATTAACCCTGTTCTGGCCGGAACCAGGACATGGGGCAAAGGTACAACTTCTCATGTTTGATATTTTGTTACGAAAAATATATTGAAATACATTTTTGTTCACTGAATCCCAATAGATTTTTACCACCTCAGTACCTGTCTTGGTTGTTCCGGTTTCATAAAAATCAGCAGCATTCACAGTTCATCCAGTTATGCATTATGCAGTGTGACTGATATTTGTCATAGGGATTTGTTCTTTCTCTGCCCTCTGAGCAGAGATATGTTTTGTTTTATGCATCTGTCTCTCTTAGTGTCCTTACCAATGGATGTGGATGAACGCCACTGAGGTGATTGGTGTGATAAAAGCACAATGCAATAAGGCCTATGGTATGTCTTGGTCACTGTGGAGGTTTTGAACACATGGAATAGTGCCAGGGAAAGCCTTGCCCACAGGCAAGATTCTCAGAGCTTGAGGTCCTTCATCAGTGATGCTCTCTGGACCTTTGGGCAACCTTTTTGCTGAACAGAGGACACTGATTACCCTGTGGATAAGGACCAAGAACCCAGATGTGGTTTGCTATTATGTGGGAGGCCAATGCAAAGTAGAGAGACTAGATTTGACATTGCTGTGATAGTTTGCACTGCTGAGAAGATACATGAGAATGTCCCCATGGAACTATGGCTCCTTTCTTGGGCAGTTTCTATGACTGTACCCTCAGCAGGAGACAATAAAGTAGTGCTGCAGTAAGTAGCCAGTGAAGGTTAAAAGGAAGATTCACTCCCAAATTTTGTTACTCTTGTTTGCATCATATTCTTCTGTTAAATTGACAATAGTTCTGAATATTTTCCTGACAAAGGTGCTCATCTTTTCTTACTTGTTTAGGACCAATCTTGACCAAGAATGCCTTGTCAGAGGCATTTCTGAGTCAAAATAATGATGCTTAAGGAAACAAAGAGTTTTAGCTAAACTTTTTAAACAATTTTGTTTCTATTCCCTTATTGGGTGAACAACATTCTTTTGAACACTTTCTGAAGAAAGAAAATTTGTGAGTGTTGATTTGGTGGTTCAGCTCTTTCTGGTATTGATTTTGTTCCTACTCCTGTTTTCTTTGAAATCCAAGGCATTTGTGTGTACTGCTTACAGCCTGTTTCCAAATATGTTTCTATGATGTTTTCTTCTGATAGTGGTTTCTTCAGATGCTCTAACTACCCTCTGTGTCTCCATCAACAGTGTTGATGTCTGACCAAAACTTAGTTTTGGCTAGTTTATTTTCAAAGAAAATGAAAGAACCTTCTTAAAAATCTTAGCTAGTGACAGAGCTGAGATTGCACCACATTATCACCCCAAGATGGTCTAAGGTAGAACAAAGAAAAACTGTTTGATAATACCTCTTTTCCAAAAATATACAACATTTTATGTCTTACTGGCTGATTATCTGAGGGTGGGAACAGTGAAAGAGTGGCAATGCTTTTAAAAAGTCTAAAAAGGGTATGCTTACGGTAATGCATGATTTGTAGTTAAGCTGTGCATGGGCTTCTCTGCATTACATTTTGTTGCTTTTTGCACTGTTTCATTTTGATGATTGTGTTGTGATGGTACTTGGAGACTCTATGTATGGATTTAGGCCTTGTTCCTCAGACACTGTACCTGTTTAGAATGAAAAGGTGGTAACTCTTCCAAGGAACTTACAGTCTCATTTCATGAGTGTCAAAGAAGGATGTTTGGAGTTGTTTTGGAGACAGCACCCAGCTTATCTGGTAATTGATCCCTTGGACTGGTGTACCATATAAAGCTGTCCTATCACTTATTTCCCTGATAGTCAACCCTGGCAGGGAAATGGCTTAGTTGTTTTCCATGGACTATAATTGAAGTGGCATGATTATCCTGTTTTCTGCCTTCCAGCATAAACACGGAAATTGCGTGGCAGCATTTCCATATGACACCTTATAGGTTCACCTGGGCTGGTCCTCATCTCTTGAAGCAGGATGAAATTTAGCTTGTCTGTCACTGTTTCATACAAGTCTGGGTACTAGAACAGTCTGAAGTGAGTTACCTAAAAAATTTATAAAATCTCTTTTACTAAAGCTAATCCTCTAAGAGCTGGAGCAATCTTCTAATTTTTGCCTCTGTTCACACAGAGACACAGATCATTACCCTCTTTGTATCAATCATTTGGACATTACAGAACTGATTATTTAACAACCTTTTTGTTGTCATTTAATTAGCAAACTCAAGTCTTTCAGCTCTTTCTCATTTGCCAGGCTGCCTAAGTCAACCCTCTTCAATTTGGGTATGTTTAATAGCTGGTAAGAGTTAAAGCCTTTTATGGTGGAGGGAGGAAAAGAGTGGAAGTGAATGCAACATGGAAGACACTGACTGAGCATCCACATGTTCCTCTCCAGGGCTAAAAGTATATGCAAAAGGATCTCAGTGCTAAATCTCGTCACCTGCACTTACATTTAATAGTGTGTATTTGGGATCTGGTCCAAAATGTAATTAAATTTAGGTTGTTTATGTAAGTTGCCAAATGCATCCTGCAACATTTTAGTGGGGTATAATTTGTTATTCTTCATGCAGTGTCCTGCCTTTAATTGCTTGTTTTCAGAGTCAAATATCTTTGTCTCTATCTGCATTCTTGTCTTAGGCTATGTTGAGACTGAGACCTCACTGGTTGCTAACCTAGTTGGTGTTAAATGTGGATCATCAGATTGTGGGACTCTGTTTTTGCTCTTATTAAGGGTGAGCAGCCTTGCTAAAGACTGAACTAACCTCTCAGGTTGGTACAGGTCTGTTGTGTTCAGAGAGGATGAAGAACCAAACCTACCACAGCTCTATCTAGATACAAGAGTGTAAGTCACAAGTTTAGCATTTCTTTGATACTGTGAAAATAATGAATGCCTTTCTTCTAAACCAGGACTCATAGCTCATGTGTACAACAAAGAGATATTCCAGGCCATAAATTAACAAATTCTCCAAAACACACATACATCATTAGTGCATAACTTGCAGTTGCTGAAGAAACAGCCTGCTCCTCTGGCACCACTAACTATGCAAAGTTCTTTTTCAAAGATCTTTTTCAAATGTTAAAAATCAATGAAAGAGTTCTCAAAAATAGTGTGTGGGAGACAGCTAAACAAATAGTTTTATTACCAATAAATTGTTATCAACAGGTATATTGCATATATTCTGCATTTTAAAATTGCAAATGCAGATGTCTCATTATTGTATGTAATATTAGGATATTTTTTAACATTATTGCAATGTTAAAGTAATCTCTTACTATTGGCAGAAAAGGGAAAACACTTACTGCCTATGGGCAGTAAGGGGAAAACAATCAAGTGCATGCTGAAAAACTGGAAGATGTTTCATGTTCAGACAGTATCAGAAGACTTGAAAGATAAATCATACATACCCTGATTGCACAAATTGCTTTAAGCAACACCTATTCATTGCAGCATGGCTTATCCCACAAGTTTAAAGAAAATGTAGGAGAACCAAGAGACTGGTAGAGAAAGAATAATATAATTACTGATCAGACTCTTTTCCTGAGTCACATCCAAGCAGATTACAGAAGTAGAAAGGATAGTTATCACTGTGTTATTGGTGGGGAAATGCAGATGGAGAAAATGAAACCAATTGCACTGAGTGACTTAGCAGTCTATAACAGAGCTGGAACTGGAACCAAGCCAATGACCAATGTCATGAGACCTTTTCCAGCAGGTTACCCAATTGGTCATGCTGCCTCTCAGCATGTATCCCACAGTACCAAACTGCCTGTTATTATACCCAAATCTGAGCTATACTGTGAATACACAACAAGCTTTTAGAGCTGGAGACATTGGGTGAAGGCTGTAGTTGCCCAGCAGACAAAAGAAATGTCAATTCCCTAGAAAGGACAGCAGATTTGCTCAAAATGGGAGGGTTGGAAAGGGTGGATGGCAGTGTAGAGAGACTGAGCCCCAGCATTCTTCACTATGTTGCCAAGGTCTCAGTTCGTTACCACAGGTTCACGAGGCATCAACTCATTTACACTCTTAGGAGCAAATGCCCTGCATTGCTCCCTGCTAAAAATCAATGATCTCCTTTGCAGTATCAGAGAGATTCCTAACCACCACCAAACACTCCACATATATCAGACTGGCACACAAAGGGAACATTAGTTGCGCAGATATACAAGTACCCAACTCACCTCCCACCTGAAAACTCTGGCAACCCACAGGAGACAATTCACCCACAACATGTGGCAGTACCCACATGAAATTAGAATCTTCTTCTCTATCAGGGCTCAGAGTTTAAATCACAGTAAGATAAAAGTGCACTGCTATTTTTGCATATTGTTTTTCATGGTGAAGGTATGTCATCACGTGTTGGGTGAGACAGTCAGCTCATTACTGGATTACAGATATGTGGGGCAGCAGACCAGATGGGGAAGGTGGTTTAAAAAGTATTTTACTCTTGAAAAAGGTTCTCTTAAAATGTGTAGGCATTTTTCTTCTCCATCACAGAAATCCCTTGATTTGCAATCAACAGGGCATGTACCAGTAACGGGTTGGTTAAATCAAACTAGCTCTGTGTACTCTTTTCTTACCAGTTGTCTTTATTGCAGTAGTTTCTTTGAATCTCCATTCACGACCTGAGTTCCTACGTGCAGGAGGTAACAAATAGTAGTGAATAGTTTTGAATAAAGAGCTGTCAGAAAAGTTATTGAAACACCTCCTTTTTGCAATTTGCTGTATACATTCAATGCTATAAGGCTATGCTTTAGGATATTTGTATTAATTTGTTAGTTACAACACATCTTTTCAAATACAGTCAGCCAAACTGATTGCTACATAAGCCTGTCCTTGCCCACTGCTTCCCCGGAGACTGTCCGGACCAAAACCATTAAGAACTGCAAAAATCCAGTGTGGAATGAAACATTTTGCTTCAGGATCCAGAGCCAAGTAAAGGTAAGATGCAGAGTGCATTTCTCTTTTGGGGCAGAGATATCATGCTGTGATCAATATGTAGGACAAAATAAAAACAGAAATAAATATGTGTGAAGGACTACAAGGATACAGGTAAGGGGATTTGGAGTAGAATATAGCAGGAAAATTAAATTTAATATTCTGATATGTGAAAATTACCCAAGACATTTCATAACCATTCCTATAGTGTTTTATCACTTTTCACTTTTTCTTTTCCTTTTTTAATCACTGCTTTTCACAAATAAATGTGAAAATTTTAGAGTAAATTGAATAGTGTAAAAGATATGTATGAACTAGGTAGTGAAAGCATCACAGGGCTGTACTTTTTTACTATTCCTTTGTAATGACCAGAAATAAAAATAGTCACAAAGCAACAGTTGAAATTTGCAAAAGAGAACTTGATGAATTTTTGTCATGATGATAAACGTTAAAGCTTAAGAAGATTTACAAGTTCCATGATCTTCTCCCTCCAAAAGACAGCATCAACATTAGGGTCTAGGAGTCCACAAAGATCAGTGGTAGGCTAAGTAAACCAAGCTTATTTCACACCAGGGGCAATCAACCTCTGCTTTACAGCTTGCACTGTTCATTTCCTAATGCTGGTGCCAGATCAGGACTCTCTAAAGAGGCAAATCAGCAGGCCAGTCCCCTGACTCTCTCAAGACTTTATATATAAACTCCTCCAAAAAGAGCATTTGGAATAGCTCAGTGTGTTCCTACACCCAGGGCCTCCAGTGAACAATCCCTCTTGCCTTTGACTACAGAAGTTGCCCATGATACATGTTCTCAGGCTTTCTCCCACAGTTAGGTGACACTGGCCCTGTTTGGTAGCTTTCAGTTTTCACATGTCTACCTATCTGTGCCCTAGATACAGCCAGTGCTTTCCCTGCAATCCTAAAAAATTCCAGCTTCTTTCAAAATGCCAGTGAGGCACAATTTCATGAATCCCTGAAGGTTCATCAGAGAGGTGAAAGGCAAGGGACAAACATCGCAGCATGGGAACAAACAACCACTGATCTGAAACTCTTGCACACGAGCACCTTCTCTTCCTGAAAGGTTTTTCAAAACTGCAATACCACATTGAACAGCTAAAAAAAATACCTTGGCTACAGAAGCTGCTTGAACTAGTTCTTTGGGAGTAGTGTTTGGGAAGACTTTATGTTTACTTTCAGTAAATTTGCAGCAGGAGGTAAGACGTGGCTTTAGCTGGAGTAATTTTCAGTGTGTGGCAACAGCAGCATGGTGGTGGTGACTGTGGCTTTAGTGTAGGCTGCAAAAATGTATCCTGGGGATCTGGGACAACCAAAGCTCAGCAGTTAAGGCTCTTGCAAGTTTCTCTATGCATGCTGCAATTCCTGTGCTCATTACCCTCAGAGCAGAACCAGAGTTTGCTGGTCTGGTTATTTTCTTCTTTCCTGTCTTGTGTTTTGCTGAGGTATTCATCTTCCCAAATTATGATAGCCAGAGTTCAGTAAAACAATATAATACACTGTCACTGTGGAAGTAAAGTGACTGGGGCATGTTTGGGCATGTTTGGGCTGTTGGTTTGTAGGAACAGCAGAGTTTACTGACAGGCATCTGTTTTGATGAGTGTCTGAGCAACAGTTGGCTAGAAAGGGCTTCCCAGGCTTGTGCTGTAGGAGCAACTCCTACTGCTCCAGGAGGATGACCCTCCCCAGAGCTGGTGGCACGCAGCCCTGCCAAGGGCTGTCTCTGCTCCTTACGTGGCTCCCAGTGATGCTGCCCTCATATTCTCTGCCAGGAGAGATAGAAGCAGTGAACTGCCCATACAGCATGCCAGGGGCACAGCCAGAGATCTCCCTTGGCCAGCCAGCACCCCGTGCATGCCTCTCCTGGCCAGTTGGGAGTAGCTGAAAATGCAAATCAGTTGGTCACTCAGAAAATAAGTCAGTCATTTAAGCCAGATAAGGATATTCTCTTGCAGCTATCACAGCTAGGAAAACTGATCTGCTCTTCAGGGCAAGCCTGCCTTCTATTAACTGCAGACTATTGCTTTTCAGCATATCACCTCCATCACCTTCCATAATCCTTTACAGGCTATTTATGGCTGGCCTATAAACCAAGGTGCTGTGGCTGCTTGTCTCTGCCTCTTGACAGTATGTTTCTATTAGCAAGTGTCATGGACAGGGCTGACCACAGTGAGATACTTTTACATAGGTGGCCTTAAAGGTCAGCAGCATTTCTATCTTCTGACAGTAAATTGCAAACTCAAGGTTATTTGCCATCTCTCCCTTGCTGGTTTCTTGAAGGATGAGAGATGTTAAAATTGAATGCTTGGATTCTGGAATGGCTTCCTTTCAGTGTATTTGTCTAGTTAATCACTTATCACATTTAGCTATGGACCTTTCTGAGATACATTATGAACTTCTAAGACAACAAAGTTCACGTGCTCACTCTCTTTTATCCATGTGTTTGTGTGTGACACCATGAGCCTAACTGTATGTCTTTAATAAACATCAAGCCAAGCCTCTTAGCAAGTTTTAGATAAATCTGATGCATAAGTAAGAATCTGAGATAAGCGCTCCCTGTAATTTGCATGAAAATGAGCTGCTGAATTTATTGAGGGAGGCCTGAATTATTGCCCCACTGAGAAAACAGCAGTTAAGGTTCACTTGCTCAGCACTCTGGGAGACATATCTGAGCCAGCCCATGTCTAGCTACCAATCAGGCACAGGAGGGCTTGTTACCCTCTCCTGTCCATCCAGACAGGTGACAGAGGAGGGAGAGGAGGAGATTTATACAGTGGTATTTGTGCAATTTAACAAAAGCATATAGCTTTCTGTCGATTCCATGGTAATTATCTGCATGGGATCTGTTAAATAATTTACAGGATAAAGTTATGCAAGCATGAAGTAATTATATGGTACATCCTTAATGTATTTTAATTGCTGCTTATATCTAAGGAGTTTTATTCTACTAATAACAACAAAGTCCTGACAACTGGCTGGTTTCCTTCAATACAGGAAAAAGTGGTCATCTCAAACCAAATTGGAGGCCAAACATGGTTTTCAATATTCAGTGATTCTATTAGTTTTTGCCATTTAAATTACTCTGCAGGAAAACTCAGCAACAAACCCAGCTCTGTTAGGTTCAGAGTATTTTTCTTCATCTCTGTGTGGATGCAAAGGTTGTGCATGCTCTCTCACTTCTCCCCATGCTTTCTCTGATTTCCTTAACATGCTGAGCACATCATTTTTTGTGTCTCTGTAAGGTCTCAACATAGGATTCTAATTATGTACCTCTGTTCACAGAATATTCTTGAGATGAAAGTCTATGACGAAAATGCAGTCACTAAAGATGACCTTCTCTTCACTGTTCTCTTTGATGTTGCTAAAATCCAGCTTGGAGAAACTGTTCACTTGACATTTCAGCTAAATCCAAAGGTAAGTGATAAAACTGCCTTGGTCACAGGAAGAAAATACATTTTTTGATATTACCTCCTAAGTAAGTTCTTTTAAAGCAATTGTAGGTAGGAGAGTTTGTTTCCTCTTGGTATGCACTTCATATACCCTGTGAAGAACTTTCCAAACCTTAATCAGCAAAGTAGACAAGGACAGGATCCTGAAGACTTTTGCTGTCTTATCAAACCACTTAGCAGGTATTTTTTTCTGACACCGGAGTTGCCTTTTTTCCCCTCTTTCTTGACTCTGTTGCTCAAATAGGTTTTGTTGGAAATACAAAACTTTATCACCATTGCACAAATTCTTTCTTAGAATTTCTTTTCCTGGCACAAGCACTTGTGAGTTTGGGCATACTCTGGCACAGATATTGCAGCACTCCCTTAAAAACTGATTCCTTGCCCTATAATTCTTTTGAATATACCCAAAAATAATCCAAATATCCATACTGAGGTGCTAAAACCAGCTGATGACCAGTTGCTCAAACTATTTCATTGTTTGTGCCTGAACACTTACATGATGACTTCAACATGGGATATTCAACATAGATATTCATTTTAGATACTTCCATAGATTGCTATTTCACTGATTTTCTTATAGGGTACATATGGATATTCAGCTCCACAGTGATTCCAGCAGGCAGTCTACCTTAACTTCTGGGCGCTGGTCAATGTGTTGTCCGTGTTATAGGAGTTCTAATTGACAACCATAGCTAATGAGAAAGAAAATTAATTCAGATGCTTATAACAAATTAATTTTTTACAGACGCAGGAGATGCTAGAGGTTGAGTTTACATCAGAGAGCATGTGAGTAACATCCACAGGGAAGTGCCCCTTTGCATGCAAACACAAGCTAGCATTTAGTATAATATAGTTTAAAATACTCAGCATGACAGCAATGGCTGGTGTTGATGAAGTTAGTTGCATATTGGCTAAAACTCTGTATTCCTTATCTAACAAGAATCATCCTAGTTATTAATTTATCCTATTACTTGCTGAATGAGGGAGGGTAACAAGAATTGCAGTCATCATACTTATTGCAACTATTCTTTACCATTATGATTAAAAAAAAAAAAAAGGGAAAAACATCTTTCAGATGTGTCCCTAAATTAAAAATCAGTGACATGTTTGAGACCATGCTGGAAAAGACAAACTTCAAGGAAGATATTATTCCTTGATGTTTATGTATTTAGGTGATACTACTTCTGATTGCATTTTTTTTCTCTTTCAGTCCAGTCCCTCCTGAAAAGCTTGTGACTAATGGTGTATTAGTGGTAATTTTAAACTATTGCTCTTTTGTCTTTGTTTTCATGATAGTGATAGGAATGGTGAATCTGGCAGGTGCCCCAACACCTCACTGCAGGCAAGGCTGAAGGGGAGGGAGATGGGGGTCACACACAGGTAGCCATCCTGTTGTGCTGCTCCCTGCGGGAGGATGTGTTAGGAAAGAATGTGCACAGTCATTTGGGATACCCAGAGACCTGTTCACCCCCACAGGCTGATATCAAGCCTATTGACAAAGCCTGAGGTGGTCTTTCACTGACTTACTGCTGCTCTGTCATTTCTTTGGGGAACTTGTTTTGTGACTTCCTCATGGCCATCCTGTTCTCCCCACTTCCACAGGATGATATGGAAGTTGCTTCCTCAGCTGCCCTTAACTCATTACTTAGAGGAGGTAGCACTTGACTGTCCAGCTTCACCAAATCAGGGAAGCGAGGACATCCTTGTGATTTGGCCAACCCATCAGTTTACCCTCAGGAGGTCTCAGCACACTCCCATTTACCCCCCTGTTATTTCCCTTCTCTTCCCAGTCCTGTCCAAAACCACCACAAAAATTTTTCTTTCAGTTGAAACCTGTCACATTTTCAGAGTGACAAAGTCTCTCTCTTATCAGCCTAACAGACACAGGGTGGACTGTTTTCCAGACCCCAGGAACTCAGGTGACCTAAGACAGATAGCAATGAAGTTACTCAGATATGGTGTGTTTTATATAATTTAACCTCTCTTTTTTCATGCCTGCTACAGTCTCGTGAAATTTCCTGCTTGGAAGTCCTAGTAGACAACAGAGGGACAAAAAAAGAACCTTCAGGTTAGACTTCAAGCTAGAAGAAAAACCCCCTTATTTTATGGTTAACTGACTTTTCTTGGTTGGTTGGTTGCTTTGGGGGGTTTTGTTTGTTTGGTTTTGGTTTGTTGGTTTTTTGAATTTGTTTTAGTTTGTTTAGTTTGTTTTGGTTTTGTTTGTTTGGATTTTTGTCTCTGTATGTTGTTTTTTTGGTTGTGTGTTGTTTGTTCTGTTTTGTCGTTTCCTTATCTGGTTATTTTCATGCTTTGTTCTTACAATTAGAGCACAGGAACTGGATGGTTAGGAGTGTATATGCAGGTTCACAGATCCAACAGTTATAGTCTGTGCTAACTAACTATAAAAATGGACTTTGAAATTAAGGGAATGAATCTTACAAATGCTGTAAAGTAAAGAAAATATATATTTCTATCTCAACGTAGGTTTTGTCCAATTTGCCTGTATGTCTGTTTTTAAAACATCTACAGCAGCTGTATAAGCTTTTTGGTGTTTTGTGGTTTGTTTTTGATTTGCTTCTTTGCTTTTCTTCTCCTCCTTTCTTGTACTGTTCCCTTGCTGGATAAAAAGAGTTTGGAAGCTTTTAAGCATTGATGAAGGATTTATATATAACTTCTGAAAGACCATTTAATGTTCCATTTCTGGGATCATAGTCTTTGACTTCTCTGTGTATTTTTCATGTTTGGATTTTTTTTTTTTTTTTTCAGAAAAAGACTTCTTGTTTTCAGTGAAGGAATCATATGAGAAGAGCCAGACCCTGTCACTGGGCTCTTTCTGGCAACCTCTGAAGCCCCTGAACTTCCATTACATCAAGTACAGCCTGTCAGAGCTGTGCATGGCTCTAGCAGAGAAGAAACCTCATTTCTGCTCGGTATGTGATCATTGGCTTGAGTAAGCACAGTAAACTCATGGTTTTTTACACTTGACTGAGGCAAATGGAAAGAGTTTGTCTTTTTAATAAAGAGCTATCTTTTATGAACTTCAGCTCTGAAACAGCCATGTAACCCCTAAGACATACAAATATTAGATGCCGACTTGAAAACTGCTGGACAAGGACCTCATTTGAAAAAAGTAAATTGGAGACAGTGCTTTTGTATGGTGTATACATTAAATAATTCTCTACATTATAATTTATTTTTCAGTGTACTTCAAGTGAAGACAAAAAAGACTGTCATGCATCCCTCACTATTCCTCTGGATTCACTTCCATTCAGTGAGAAAGTGGCAGTAGCAAAGGTGATTGATACCAACTTAGAATAAATGTTAAGCTGTAGACAAAGATCACTGGCATGAGTTAAATTAAATCAGTGTGAAGTAGGGGTTTAGATATGTAACTGTTAGTGTCCTTAGCTTCCTAAAAATTCCTAACATCATGGACCTGTACATTTTCATATGAACCTAGCAGAACAAAAAAAATCACAGCCAAACACATGGCAAAAGGATTTCTGTGATCACCTCAGGGACTAATGCAGATCAGAGCAAATGCAAATGATGAGGCAGGATGGAGCACACTGGCAGAGCTGGTGTTGGTTTTTACTGTATATTTTACTGTATATTTTGCTCTCTTTATCTTTAGTATAAAACAATATAAGGAAAATGCTGTGGACTTGGAGAAGTTTTAAGATTTTGATGGATTTTCTGATTATTATGGCTTTGTGGCTCAGTGTGGCTTTTAGAAAAAGAGAAGGGCTTCAGAGCTGATGGTAAAGAAAGAACATAAATGATCTCCAGTATTTATATTGTGGTGGTTTTGGGTTTTTTTTCCCTAGGATGAGACAATCAATTTACATGTGAAGTCAAATGACTGGTAAGAAGTTCCATCTTTGGATTTTGTTGTTGTGAAAAAAATATGCTTTTTTGCCTTCTTACTGATTTCTGTAAGTAAGGGAGAAAGTATTTACTCAATTATTATTGAACATATTTACTTATGTTCATTACCCATGTCCAGAAGGTGGTTAACTGAGCTAGGTGAATTTTCCTGTAATGCTGCTATACAGAAGTTCAGTTTAGATGAGGAGAATAATGTTTCCTGGTTGCAACATCCGTAGAGCCACTTATTTCGAAAAAGATATGTTTACTTACCTTTCCTTGCTTGTGAAAATACAGAGTATTTGTATTTATAAAATCTGACAATCCTGAGGCAAGAAATCCTAAATATTCCACTGTTTATAGTATCCATATATGGATTGCAATATTTATCTTACACACTTCCTGAAAATCAGTGTAGTAATAAAGAATATTTATTTCAGTAAGATTTTGCTACTTTGCAGTTCATCAGCCTTTTCTCTACCTTATCTATACCATCTGTGATGTGCTTTTGTTGGGCCACAGTAGCAGCTTTTCTAAGCCTCATAATAAAGTTGCAACTTGTAAGCAAGCATCCAGATATTAATTTTAAGTGATTGTGCACACCCTGTTTAACCCTGGACTTTGTTTGAGGTCCAGAAATTTAGATGTTCGCTTGGAGTTTGATCTATGTACAGAGGAGAAAAATTTCCTACAGAAAAGGAAGAAATTTGTGGCTTCTGCTCTGAAAAAAGCACTACATTTAGAACAAGACCTACTAGATCATGAGGTATGGGGAGCACCACCTGTTACATGCTGTGTAACAGGGATATGTTATGCTCGTGGACTTTTGCATATTGTTCCTTAACTAGCCCTGATACATTCACTACACCATGTAAAGCATTGAGGAATGCTTTTCTACATTTTCTACTTTAGATGAAGAGCCAGGAAAGCATCAAACTCTTTTGATACACATTTTTCCAGAAATCATAATGCCATGAATCAGAATTTTTGTTCTCTATTTCTTTTTCATCTGTGCATTATAGACCTGGATAGTCTGACTGGTTTAGCTGATCATTCAGTTACCAAGACCTCATAAGGTATTTTATCAGATTTCTGGAGGGAGAAAATCTAACAGTTAAAGTGATGCAGAATACTGGCTGATGAGAAGGTGTCTTATATTAGACTCTCTCTTCTGGTGCTCATAATTTCAGCTGTAGTTCCTCAAATAGAACAAAGACGTTCAGCATTTTTTCTCTAATCTGCTTGTCTGAGCTAGGGTTCATATTTGTTAATGACCATGCTAGCATGGGGATGGTTGGTGCTTTAGTGAGGGAACATGGTCTGTGATCAGGAACTTGAGAAATAAAGAACCAACCTGAGAGCTGGTTAATTTTTTTCACCTGTGTTTTCTCCTTTGTCCAGGACTGGTGGACCAAAGGTGTATTAGGTAATATATGACAGCATGATTTGAGACAAATGCTCACAAACTGATCAAACTACTACATTGTTTCTCATTGGCACAATAGTTTCAATCAAAAAAACCCAGCAGTTTCTTAAGTATAAGAATGTTTAGGAGAATTACTTCCAACTATTATTTTCAGATTTTCCAGCAAGGGACAGTTTCCTTATTGTCAGGTAAATCCAAATCAGAATACTTTGCTTTGACCTGAAATACTCAATTTGAATCAGGAAACTCTTGAGTATTTCCTTGATGCAATTGCCTGGAAATGTGTGTGGAAAATGTCAATGGGCTTCTCTTCTCTCAATGGGTTTCTTAGAGAAATTTGTCCTCCTGTAACACAATTTAGATTCCATAAAATTAGGCTTCATCACTGCAATTCTATACTCTAGGTACTTTGTAGGAAATGTAATCTAGCTATTATGCTTGACTTACAGAGAGGATGAGCTCTGCTCGTTATCAAAATAGACCTCTCTATTTTGATAACGAGCAAATAAGAGAAGGTATTTTGCTAAGGAAAATTCAGTCTAATACTGAAATGCCTTTTGGTAAGCCAGCGTGTTAAAATTTACAATCAAAAATGACTGATTTTGATCAAAATTCTCAAAATCAGTTAGTGTTGGGTTTTTTTTCCTGTGCAAAATACACAGTTTTCATTTTTTTTTTCATCCATTCTTGGGGAAATGGTGAAACGTTGGAATTTTTTGTGGGACTGCCATGCTACATTTCACTCAGTTCTGATCATTCGTGCTGGTAAACAAAGTGTTGCTTACCATTGCTGTGTTGATGATTAAACAGGTACCAGTTGTAGCAGTGATGACAACAGGAGGTGGCACCCGGGCACTGACATCTCTGTTAGGCAACCTGTTGGGTCTTCAAAAGCTGGGTCTCTTGGATGCTATTTCATACATCACTGGGTCATCTGGTTCAACATGGTAAGAAGATCCTGAACAAAGACATCACTCATCACTTCTCTAGTCTGCTGTGAGACATTTATTCTCTTCATTTTTTGTAAAGAAAGGCATGAGCTTCAGTCTTGAGCTTTTTTTATTGCTGCATTAGGAGCACATTGCTGAAGCCAGTGAATGGCCTAGGTGCTGCTTTGTTTCAGCTCTAGGATCTTTCCTGCTGAGTCACCAGGAGGCAAATCACAGCCTTGTGCATAAACCTTAATAGCAAGGAGGGGCTTTTTTCAAGTCCTCGAGTTTCACTAGTGATTTGGGAAACTCCTCTAAATCAAAAGGTCTTTTCAATAATATACTAAGCCCAAAAGATGCTTTTAAAGAAACTCAGATAGTTCATTTGATGTGCACCTTAAATCTAGGTCTAAAAAGTGAAAGTTTCTCTGCATA
Organism: Peucedramus taeniatus; assembly: GCA_013400575.1. NCBI lineage: Eukaryota > Metazoa > Chordata > Aves > Passeriformes > Fringillidae > Peucedramus > Peucedramus taeniatus. Next base: position 319,675 of record WBNO01021835.1, read on the forward strand.
TGACAATGCACTTCTTGTCCTTTCCCCAGGACTTTGTCACATTTGTATCAGAGTGCTGACTGGTCACACAAGGATCTATCAAGACCGATTGGTGAAGTCCGCAGACATATGACCAAGTGCAAGCTAAGCTGCTTTTCCCTGGAGAGCTTGAAATACTATGCAAGGGAGCTAAAACTGCGGAAGCAAGAGGGATACCAGATCTCTAGTGTTGATTTTTGGGGGCTTTTGCTGGAAAAAGCATTAGATGATGGGGTAGCGTTTCTCCTATGTTTTCTCTAACAGCTCCTGAATACTATTGTATGGAAAATGAAGCTCAGGAACTCTCATGCCTGAGAGCATGCCAGCATTATCCAGGAGATGATTTCTGCTGATTAACAAAGAGGTTTTAGAATTTTTAAGATTGGAAAGGCCTCCATGTGCAATCATTAATCTATCATTATCATGTTCACCACTAACCCATGTCCCCAGGTGCCACATCTACACAAGTTTCAAACACTTTTACAGATGGTGATTCCACCACTTCCTTGGGGAACCTGTTCCAGTGCTGACTAGCCTTTCAGTGAACAAATTTTTCCTAATATTCAATTTAAACCTCTTCGGGCACAACTTATGTCCATTTCCTCTTGTCTTACCACTTGTTACTTGGAAGAAGAGACCAATCCCCACTTATCTACTACTTCCTTTCAGGAAGTTCTAAAGAGTGACAAGGTCTCCCCTGAGCCTCCTTTTCTTCAGGCTATACAACACCTGCTCCTTGTAAGACTTTTTCTCTAGACCCTTTCCCAGCTCCATTGCCTTCGTTCCTTGTTGCTCTCTGGACACGCTCCAGCACCTCAATGTTTTCTCATAGTGAGGGGCCCAAAACTGGACAGAGCACGTGAGGTGTGACCTCACCAGTGCCAAGTAGAGGGGGACAATCACTGCCCCCTACTTCTACTGCTGATCCAGGCTAGGGGGCCATTGGCCTTCTTAGCCACCTGGACACACACACTGGATCATGTTCAGATGCTGTCAGCCAGCATCCCCAGGTCCTTTTCTGCTGCGCAGCTTTCCACACGCCCTTCCCCCAGCCTGGAGTGCTGCATGGGGTTGTTATGACCCAAGTGCAGGACCTGGCACTTGGCCTTGTTGAACCTCATATTGGCCTTGGCCCATTGATCCAGCCTGCCCAGACCCCCCTGCAGAGCCTTCCTGGTCTCCAGCAGATCAACAACTCCCATGCACCTTAGTGTTGTCTGCAAACTTTTTGAGAGTTTTGTCCCCACGTATCTCTTAATGCATAATTAGCAGCCCAAGGGGCTTCTGTAATGAAGAAAACCTATGTCTCCTTCTACAAGTATGAGTATCTGAGTACCTAACTAAAGAGCTGTGCTCTTGGTTTATTTTTCTCTGTTCACCCCTGTGAGAACAAATTTCCATGTAAATTTCCATTTACTAAAAAGAATAGGAGACCATTTTTTTAAAAAGTGTCCTACAACTCTACCTGTAATTAAGTAAGCTTATGTGGATGTGTAAATGTTTAGATCACTCCTTGGTTAAAAAAATGTTTGGACGCAAAATGAGTTGAGAGAATAGCAAAATTTAGAGGGAAACAGCTATGTATTTTGCTGTACTCTTGGAAGCCCATAAACTATGCCAAGAAGGTCCCTTGATTTTGCTCTTTGTCTTTCATCAATTCACAGAAAAATAACCACAAACTCTCAGATGAGCAAGAGACATTGAGTCAGGGTCAAAATCCCCTACCTATCTACATGATCCTCAACATGAAAGAAGATTACAGCCTTTCAGAGTTCAAAGGTGATGGCAAAAATGGGCTCATTTGGTGTTTGAACTATCTGCATTATCAGTACTTCAAACTCTTCTACAGCTGACCCATAGCATTTATAAAGTTTCTTTTCCTCCTTATCTCCCTTAACCATTTCCAGACTTTATGCCTAGGCTATGGGAGGAACTTATCTTCTGTGCGGCAGGAGAAATCTTGGGGAGGTGTTTAAGGACAGCCAAGTACTCATAAGCGGTAGCTCCACATGTGGGGTAACTCAGGCTGAGCCCTCTTGGTATAAACTTCACTTATATTCTCTCTGGAGAAGGTCATTGGAAAGTTCTGAATGAACAACACTGCAAAACATTACTGAGTGGCTGACACCAGTTGAATGAAAGCTCTTTACCCAGAGGATGGCCAGTCTGTGGTCACCCCACAGATAGGGTTTATCCTGCAGCTGCCTTTTTGCCTTTTCATAGTCCTTCCAGCAGGGAAGTAGGGGTAAGATTAAGGTTTAAAAGTTTGTTTTATGTCTCTGCAGAGTGGGTGGAGTTCACTCCTTATGAGGTTGGGTTCTTAAAATATGGTGCCTTCATTCGTGCTGAGGATTTTGGCAGCGAGTTCTTCATGGGTCGCCTGATGAAGAAGCTTCCTGAGTCCCGAATCTGCTTCATGAAAGGTGATGTGGTCTATTGCAAAAATTTGTATTGCATAAATATGTTCTTTATTTTTAATATAATGCAAACCCTGCATATTACAACCAGTGCCCTGTATCATGCAAGACTGAAAGCAATTCTACACCATGTCGTTCTCACCTCTGACTGAATTCCTTAGACAATGGAGATGGGCTAAAAGTACTGAGAGGAAATTTCAAACTGTACTATTCACTGTTGCTCTTGTCTTGAATAGTGATGCTCATTCCTGAAGTTTCAGGGCTGCTTGAAGAGGTTAGGTTCATTTTGAACCAACCAGCAGCAGAGTTTCACGAAAAACATTTGTATTTTGAAACTGAAGTCTTAAAATCAAATTTGTCTATGAACAGCATGATCTTAGATACCAAAGCAATGTTGTTACTGGGTTTATTATAAAATATGGTAATGTAGAGTAGTTTTGTGAACTGCTACTAATACTTTTGCAAGTTTAATAGTATTCTAAATCCTCTTTAATTTTGCTACCATGATAAATAATTGAAATTTATCATTCTTTATTCAGTAAATTGGGTAGCACCCAGTAATATATGAAAAACATTTTGCAGGTTTTATGCAATTCTTGTTCTAATTTTGCTTAATACTGAACTCTCTACAACACCCATCTGTATGTTGGTTCTCTGGGGTAAAGTTGTCTGCAGACAAGTCCGTCTGCTCTTAAACAGATATTTTATATGTAAATAAGCACAAGACACAGCAGGACACCAAGGATACATTTAAAAAATGGTTAACTTATAAAGTGAAAAATCCATACAACCAGCCACACCACGTGGTATTCCTTATTTGGTATTCAGAGAAGCTGTGAATGTCTGTATTATGCAGGAGGAGTCCAGAATCATATTATTCAAAACATGAGACAATAGTTGGGCATAAGAAAGAAAAGACTGTACTCAGTCACACAAGCACTAAATCTCACAGCTTTATTAGCTATGCTAACAGCATTCAGTGATGTCATGAGTTAAGAAAAGAGCTGTCTGAGGGAAAAGACTCAGAAGAAAACTCAGGATCCAAGAGTATGAATAGATCTGAAAAGGGCAGGAGAAATAAATGCGAAGTAAATCCCGCTGGTGGCTCTGAAATCCAGTAGTTCAGATGCAGCCACCAGTACTAGAAATCCTAAATCCAGGAGCTTGAGATGCTGGAGCATATGCTGGAGAAGAGATCCCTTCATTCTTCCCCTTTTTTACTCTTCCATTAAGCACTCTGTGCTGACTGTTAGAGGCAGGAGGTAGGTCACAGAGCTAGGTGGGACTGCAGAGCCTTCTTCTGAGCATGTTGTGCCTCCGTTGCAGCTCCTCAATAGCAGTGGGCTAGTGTGTTCACACCCGAGGTGGCCAGGTAGCAAGCACACCCAACACATCCAGCCTGGGCTGAGCTCTCTTCTCAGCCTTAGCACCTGAGCCTGGTGATCCCCCAGCCAGGCGTGTACCTTTATAAAGGATAAGGTAGCGAGTTAAAGCAATGTTGCCATCTAGTGATACCACATGCAATTACTATTAAAATGTGCTATTAGTTACAGTTTGATAGTTTAAAAATAAAAGCAAGCTGACATTTGCAGGGAGAGGAAAGGCCTTTTCTAGGAGCCGTGGCTAGAGCTGGAAAGACTGGATGAGCTTATGGGGATACAAGACCTTCATGTTTCCAGAAGAAAGACTGGGGTGCATAAGAGCTTGTTTACTCTCTTCAACTCTGTTGGCCTGGTAAAAGATACCATTCCTCTTCACAGTTCTTACTTCAGCCAACACAGGTACAAAGAAAGTTCAGTGCAAGAGGTTAGGGCAACGTTGCCATGTAATTATAAAAAAGTTCTGAGAAGACAACAATATTTGAAAGTCATTAAAATGCAGGAACAGTGTGTAACTCTAAGGGTGAGGGAACCGGAAGAGTTGCAGAGTGAGAAGACACATGGACAGGAGAAAGCAGAGGAGTCATCTTCTTGTAGCAGGGTTGGACAGAAGCTTCTCAAGCTGCTGGGAGATGAGGTTGTCTTTGCAGAAACTGTCTGGTAATTATGTGCAACTTAACTCTGTTTGACAGCTAAGTATAGACCCAGAGACCCTCAATCTGATTTCTTGATTATGCATTTCTAATATTTCTTAAGTGAATATATTCTTACCAGGACTTCCTGTAAAACAGAAGGCTCTTGGATTTCTGTCCCACTCTAGAAACAAGCCATGTTTTAAAGGGAATTGTATTTCTGTTAATAATTTATGAGATTAATAATTATTTTCTTGTGCAACTCAAGTTATTGCATCCTGTACAATGTATGGCTTTTGCAAAGCTTTCACTGGTAGAAATTTTCAAGGCAAAGCACAGCCCTCCCTTCTCTGGCGGAGTTCCTCTTGGGGCCTGTGACAGAACTGTGGAGGAAGAGATACTTTTCAAAATCCAAAAGACTTTTGGAGATTTCTGCACTGTGGAGGCACTTTTAAATGTTCTTTTACGTGGGATGGCAAAAGTGGGAAAAGCACTATGGGAATGGGAATAACAAATGAAAGGAGAGGGTCTCCCTCAAAAGACCTTGTGCAGAGAGAAATTTTAGAGGGACAGCAAAGATGTCTTTTATTTAGAGGACTTTTCTGCAGACTGTCCCAGACTGTGCTCTAAGCATTTCATTCTTGACTGTCCAGGAGCAGCTTCCAAACCTTTAAATGAGCATCCACTTGTATATGACATATTTTGTAGACCAGACCCTTATTTTATAGGAAATGGCATGGTTTTGCTCACTTATGGCAGTTGCTTATGGGATGGAAAATGTTGGTTGGTATGTGGTAATGAATTACAGTGGCTGAAGGCCTCACACAATATTTTAAACTATTTAGGCTCCTCCTTGACAACAGAATGCTAACTGATGAAAAGAAATTAATATAGTTTTTGGTGATAATTTGGAAACCTTGAGGCTCTCCAATACCCCTTGCAAAGCTGAGAAATTATTTTTTTAAAGACATATTTTCCATTAGTATGTTTCTGAAGAAGTTTCCCTGTTCTTTACCACTGCACAGGCCTATGGAGCAATGTCTTTTCATACAACCTCTTGGATGCCTGGCATTCATCGGATCCCACACAGAGGCGCTCACTGAGGTGTACCCAACACAGCACTGTTGATACTGGTTAGTTATGCTTCTGGGTTTTTTTTTCCTGTTGCCTCTTAAATCCAGAGGCTTCATATTGTCAGCTGTATCTAACTAGGTTTCCTCTCTGAATTTATTCATAGCAATATTATTTCCATTAATCTCTCTTATACTGAATTTACACAAATATAAAACTACTGAAGGTTTTAAACAGATTGTCTTTGCCGGGGGCCCTTTGGTAAAGCTCCATGTTGTAACAAACACCTCAGTGCTGTGCTCTCTGTCTGCCTCAGCAGCTGGTGCTTTTCATACATTGTTATTGAAGACTTCAATTATGTGCAACTCCATTTCAATTTTCTTTGATCTTAGTGTAAGCCTGTTTTTCTAAGAGGCCTTGGTTGTCCTTCCTGTGTTTAAAGGCAGTGAGTTTGGTTCATGGGATTCTATCACTTTCTCCATGGAAGTGTTGCAAAGCCCTAAGCTCAAAACATCAATAAATGCATGTAATAGAAAGTCATTGCCTCTCTTCCCAATCTCATGAGGTACTGTTTAGCACAACATTTCTCTGTTTCTCTGTTCTTTTGTGGATGCCTCGGTCTCCTGACTTTTTTGGGGGGTTTTTTGTTTGTTTGTTCATTTCCTTGCAAAGCTGATTTTTATTAATTTTGAAAGGAACAGGTCCAGATTCTGAACCTACCCTAACCTTCACACAGGGAATCGATCTGTGAGTTCTATCAAAGAATGGATCACTTTTTCTAATTTTAGCAAGTTTGTTGCCACTCTGTTTCTCATGGAATAGGCTTTACTGAAGATTGATTTTCTTCTTATTCCTATTTTGACATTGATTTATTTGTATGTTGCAATGTCTTATTAGGATCTTCTTTTCCCTAGTTGAGATACCTTCTATTATTTTAAGTATTGAAAAGAATTGTATCAAAGCAATAATTTGTTTGCCTCCTCTATCTTTCAGGAGAAGAGCCTTCTTCATCAGACAGGAGACATGAGCTGGAGACTTACTTGGTCACCCCTGAATGTGGCATCATGGGCATCATTCGGCAGATCCTGACAGAACGGGTGATGGTTTCAAAGTTCTACAACTTCCTGAAGGGATTCCAGCTGCACAATGAATACCTTCAGAACAAAAACTTCTGTAGATGGAAAGGTAAACATCCTTGAACAGAGTTTTTTACCTTCTTAGATGGTTGGTGTTTTCATCAGTGAAGAGAAGGCAGATGATGAACATTTGGAAATAAATATTTCAAGATTACTATTTAAATTTCATACAGTCAAATCAGTTACAGGAATTTCCTTGACTCCAGGGAAAGAAAATTACTGCTCATCTGGGATGGAAGAATAGCAACATGAGAAGTGAAAGAACTCTCTTTTTACCTTGAGCAGGTCTTTCCTTCATGTGTGAAGGCTGAATATCTGTAGTGTTTCACGGTCTTCTGGAAAAAGTAAATGTAATGAAGAGCCAAGAGGCATTTTTCCCAATTTTTCCTTATTAGTCAAACAACAGATGATGTACTGTTTCTTCAGTGAATCACTCATCATAACAAATATTTCCTTTTAGATACCGTACTAGAGCATTTCCCCAACCAGCTGACAGAAACAGCAGAGTTCATGTGCCTGGCAGACACAGCGGGATACATCGACATTAGCTATCCACCACTCATGAGGCCGGAGAGGAAAGTGGATGTTGTCCTGCACTTAAACTATTCTTCTGGATCACAGACCTTGGTGTGAAAAATGCTCTCTTTTCTTTGATAAAACAACTGCTGCCTTCTAGCCCTCCTTAACTCCTAGAGATTCAGAATCATTTCTGTAGAATAAATTGATTCTGGGAGAAAGGGATCCTTGGTCTACAGCTCCCTGTGCAGATGTTTAGGTCTTGCAAGTGATGCTGGTAAAGCCCCTGAAAACAGACGTAATATCAGATTTCTAAATATTTTATTTGAATTAACCTTCTAATAGCTAAATGCTATCTCTTATACCTGTGTACTCCTGTGATCTCCATTTTGCTATCTAGATCTCACTCACATGGAGTGTTAATCTGGTTCTAGTTAGCACCACTGATGAACTCATTATGGTTGTGTTGTGATGTTCATATAAAATTACCCACATGCAATATAATTAGAAATATTTTGTCCAGTTGTTTTTAGAACAGTAAGTGGATTTTTTTGTTGTTGTTTGAAATTGTGGAAAAGAATTGTCCTTTGACAACATTTGCTCTTTCAAATACCATCTAATAACCTGGTCTATAATTCCTGTTACTAGATATGGATAAGACAGAAATTCTTGAGGACTAAAATTTTCATACATGCCAACCAGACTCAGGAAGCAAAATCCTACTTTCAAAAAGCTAACACACTTGCAAGATTAACATTTTAGTTAAGATGCTCCCAAATCACTGTTTGCTTACATCACTTTTCAGAACCATCCTAAGGCATCTATGACAGAGGCTTTTAAATACTTTATGCCAAGTCAAAAAAACAGTTGTGATTTTGCATTTAAAAACTGCACTATTTCAGATTCTTGCCCATTCTACTTGTTTCAGGATCTTCTCAAGAAGAGGCATCTTTCTGTATCCTAAGCTGCTAGGCCACCCCTCCCATAGTCATGGACATTTTACCTATCTTGTAGAGATAAAGGCTAATGATAAGAAGAAGTTAGAGCACCAATCAGGAGTGCAAGTTGGAGGCTGAGTGTTGAATTGTTCTGTTAATAGTACTTAATATCTCCTGTAAGAGACAAGGACAAGAAATATTGACAGCAAACGTTGCTCCCAAATCTCTGTGAAGGTCTTTTGATGGATGCATTAGGAAAAGTGGTAGAGCGTGGCAGAATTTCTGACCTTTTCCTCTTTTCTGTCTGAATTCAGCCTTTGGAAGAAGCCTCCAAATACTTTCAAAAGCAGGGAATCCCATTCCCCAAAATCCAAATGAATGAAGAAGAGAAGAAAAATCTAAAGGAGTGCTACATCTTTGAAGATACGGAGACCCCAGAGGCACCGACTGTGGTGTTCTTCCCGCTGGTGAATGACTCCTTCAGAAAATACAAAGAGCCTGGTAAGACATGGGATGGCTCTCCCACCACCTGCCAGCCCTCTGGCTGTGGAATGGGAGACATGGTGTAGCATGGTCTCCTTCCTCCCCTGCTGTGCCTCCCATGGGACAGAAATGCAAATACCAAGGGAGCGAGGAGTAATGTTGTGCCCCACTGGAAAGTGGGAGGTGGAACCACATCTCTACCCCACTGATGACTTTTCTTTATTTGTCAGGTGTGGAGCGCAGCCCTGCTGAGATGGCACAGGGCAACGTGGATGTTTCTACCATTTTCTCCCCCTACTGCTTGAACAGCTTTACCTACACAGGGGAGGAGTTTGACAAGCTGATAGAACTGACCAGCTACAACATTCAGAACAACCAACATCTGATCCTTCAGGCTTTGAATTCAGCCATAGAGCGGAAACGACAGCACAAAAAATAAACACTTGCCTGAGTTTCAGAAAGATATCTGCATGACTTTTTTTTTTTTTTATTCTCTGGAGAGGAATCAAGAGCTGTCTTCAAATGAGCATAGTAGACTTTGGAAAGTAAAGACTTATCTCAGGCTGTGGTTCCTCTCTACCACATGGTGATCCTAGCTCAACCAGTCAAACAAAATAATGATTAGACTTGTGCTTTATTTATACTGGATTTCAGTGCCAGTGAACTTTTTTTTCATGCATATATGTGTATATGCAGTAAACTGAAGGTCAGAGAACATTGGATTTATTGAAAAATTTTTGAAATGCATGAATCTGGGACAGCAGTACAAATTCCTTCAAAATTTGTTATATTACTGGAAATTGTATGTGAAATGAAGACAAATGAGCTACGGATATTTAATTTATTCCAAATCTAGCGCAACAGGAAAATACATTATAAATGTGGACGGTTTCAGAGAATATGAAAACTATTTTCCTATAATGTCAGCAAGGATTTTTTGCTAGAAATAACATGCCAAGGTAAACATAATAGATAATCTGGGACTTCACGTGAAAACCACATATTTTCCATACTTTTGAATTTAAAAATTTTATTACACCAGCAGTATTTAGTTTTTGAAAATCTCTTGGAAACTACTGTTTCAGGCCATATTGTGAATCAGGATCAGCTCTTCCAGTGCAGGTATAACTATCTAATCCACCATTTTACTTTCCACTGAACTTCCATAGTATTTAGATGATCCAGCTCAGTATCCACGTCCTGTTAATTTCAGCGGTTTTCATAGTGTTTCTTGTTATTATAAGATGGGATGCTGTGAGAATTATAACATCAAAAACTGAGAGACAGGTTTTGTGGTCAGAAGGCAAGCGAAGTGCTTTACACTGATATCCATGGGTAATCACATGACTTTGTCAGTCCCTGCCTGTCTAAAAGCAAGTTAGGATATATGTAACTACTATAAATAGTGCAAGGTAATTTGTTGAAACTGCTTGTTTTTGAGATGAAGACCAAAATAATTATTTGCTTTAGGAACAATTTTAGTAAGACAAATACAATGTAAACCTGTTTCATTACAACAAAGATACTAATCTAAAATAAAAAGATATAATGCTTCAGTCAGTATCGGTTGCCCTTAATTACTTAAAATTTAAATAAAATGCAGCAGCTTGTCTGTGCTGAAGTAACATGTATTGGCAAACACACAGCTATGAATAATGTATCATAGCAAAAATAGAAAATTAATTTTTAATTCAAAATGAAATATGAACTTCTAAAAGGCTGAAAAATTATCTTCCTTCTTGCTGTCAGGATCTGTCTCTCTTCCGTCAATCATTCCTTTATGCCTTGTCTTCCTCTTATCTTTTACTGTCTTTAGTCTCCCATGCTCACCCCTGATGACCTCAGCCCCCTTAGGGGTGCTGTGTCCTTACCCTGGCTGTTTTTCCAGGCCCTCACACCTTCATCCAATTTGCAGCCTGGGTTCAAACCTCTGGTGTGCTGAAATGGCTGTTTACTTGTTGGTGCTCATCAAGGGCTCCCCTCTTTGTGATCTCTGTTGCTGAGTCATCTGGTCCCTCTCGGCATTGCCTCTCCTCTGTCCCTGCTCTGCTTCCCTCCCAGGCTTCCCTGGTTATCATTATGACAACCCCATTTGGTGTGACACATGTGTTTGCTACTTCTCCCAACTGCCCATCTTACAACTGAGGTTTCAGGCACCTTCAAGAGCTGCAAATGGAGTCCTTACCCCTGCCATTTGAGTGTTTGATGACACCAAATTTCAAGAAGCCTGCTTCTGTCTTCCCATTCCTGCCTTTAACTATACCCCTTTGCTTCCCTTGATGTTCTCGTTTGCTGGCTTAACAGTGGGAAGCCCCATTTAGTCTGTGTGCCACTGAGGTGTTCTCTGCTGCACCTGCCAGGGTGTTTCTTCCACCTCCCAGCAGAACACCTGCAGAAGATCCTTGTCATCTGTCCTTGCAGGCCAGCAGGGAGGTTTTGTGTGGCTTTGTCTGCTGGCATTGTTTTGTTCTGGCTCAGCATTTAATGGGGTATGTTTCCTATGCTCTGACTCTGGGCTGTACTAAAGCATTACAGGAATGTAGGTAACAGCTGCAGATGTGAGCATTTAAAAGCGCTTTTTGGTTTTGCAGGTTGGGAGTGTCCCTTTTTACAGGAAAGAGGAGTGACTTCATGGAATTATCCCTTTGAGGAAGAAAACTAACTAGAGGGGAGAGAAGTACTGCAAAAATCTAGGCCCATGCTGTATCATGGTGTTAATAGCAGCAGGACTTAACTTGATTTTTCCTAAATGTTTTAATAGATAGAGCTCTTGGTACATGTGGTAATAGGCGCTACAAACACTAACACGTTGACCTCCTTAGTTGTAATTAATATGTTTTGAATCTTTTCTGTGTCTGTCTTTTCATTCTTACCTATTCATTATCTATAGTAAGTGAAGGGATTAGCATGCAATTGCAGCTGTGCCCCAGCCCTTCCGATTATCACAAAGGTGCATGAAGAACTGGGCAGCTCAGTGAGGTGACTCAGACCACAGGAACCTAAGGAAAGCAGCAGTGGGATTCTTTAACTCCTCATGAGGCAAGTGAGAACTTGGGCAGTCCTACTGGGTGAGTGCCACTGAAGAAACAAGAGCTAATGGGATGGCTGGCAGCAGGATTTTGTGCTGTTCTGTAGTGCAAGGAGTGGTCAAACAAGAGGTTATTGCAAACATTCTGAGTGAAGTGAACTAGTCGTTCATAAGACTCCAGTTTGCACCACGTGAGTGATGGGAAATGTGTTTGCCACAACTCATACAGGAGAATGTGGGTGGCAGAACAGGACTCCCATTTTAGAAACCCTGTGCTAAAACCTGCTCACATGTAAAGCTCTGCTGTGTATGTGCAATATGCCACTGTCTTACTAGAGTGATAACACTGCAGAGGAGGCCATCAGGGCCTTATTTCCTCATGCCCTAGTCATGGTATGCTGGTCAACAGTTAAAATGGCTGAGAGTTCTGTGTCATTCATGCCATTGAAGCTTTATACCTTTGAATTCCTCCTGAAAATCTCTCCCTTGTAGGGTTCCCACTGAAGCCCAGCACTCCTGCAGTCTTCATAAAGTACTTCTCCAGCACTTCTCCCACACCTCCAGCTCATGATATCAAAACTCTGGGATGTGATGTCTTATCATGTCTCATGTTTTTTCTTCCTTGGGTCCTGAGGTCTTTGCACTCCCTCCAACCCATTATCGTTTATCTCCTTATCTCCATGCAGAAGGACATCTCATCCAGATGTCACAGCCTGATCTCAGCTGCCCTAATGCTTGTTCCAAATACAACCAAACCTCCATCTTTCAAACCTGAAACTTCTGGAGAAACAATTACAGTACAGAGGAGATATGAGATAAAGGGGAAAGATAAGAATGATTAAGTAAGATTAAGATCATATAAAACATGAGGAGGGAGAAAGGTTAGAAGAAAAAACACATTATAATGCCCAAGAGAAAGTGAAAAATGGCATTTTAGCTGTGAGGTATTGAGATTGACAAAGAATGAAAACACATGTTTTGCAATCCAAGAAGTCAATCGTCAAGAAAATAGGGCAGGGAATGGAAAGAGGAAAAGAAAGAGGAAATCAGGAACTAAAAGGTGGTGGACGCAAGCATTTAAAACCGAGATAAAGGTTATAGATACTAAGTATAAAGGTTATAGAAGATACACTTCATTTTTTTTTTCAAAGCAGTCTTAATAGGCCTGGTCCTTTAAAAAGGAAAACAACTAAAAATCTCTAATCTAGAAAATTTCATGGCAGTAAATCTTACTGCTGAGGTTCTGACCATGTTTCTGACCATCTGGGCTTACCTCATATGCACACTGTGAGTACTTCCTAGCTCACAGCTCTCTCTTCTTTTTTTTCTGCCCTTAAACACTAGGAAAAAGATGGTTCCTTGGCCCCTAGCAGTATAACTTTTCCTGCCAACTTCTGCTTATTTCAGCCTTCTCTCTCCCAGCTAATAATCTGTTTATTAGTTCCCTCCCTTCCTATTTCTTTTTTTCTGCTGAGAAAATGGAGCATCCTTAGAGACTGATAACTATCAGATAAGGAGCTGCAAGTTTCTACATATATTAATATGAACTCTTAAATCTTGAGCAAGTTGTTTCTTCAGTTTTGCAATTTCTGCTATCCAGCTGGATGACAGCCAGTCTTAAAAGCAACTCATGCTCCAAATTCCTCCTTGAGCTGCATTTCTTTTGACTTAATATCTGCTTTGTAAATATAGGCTATAACTTGGTTTTGACATCTAAAAGAGTATATGATAGCCTAGAGTTTGTTGAAGATTAAATGCTTTGGTCTCACATACAGAAAATAATTCAGAAAATCCTTCACAGATGTTTAACAAGCATCTTTTCTTGTTAAGAGATGGACACTCTTAATCTGTAGTCCATCATCTCTGCTGGTGCAGGAGCTGATGGCCTGTAACCCATTGCTGAGTTTGGGCACAGGGAGGAAGAGCTGTGCTGGTCATATTGCACTTGTGCTGGTTTTCAAGCTCAATGATAAACTTGCATGGAGACTTCAGAAATGTGGAGAATGAACAGTGATTCAAAAAAACTTTGGGAACTGCTCTCATAGAACTGTAGTCCTGGGAAACTTTCTCCAAGTACAGAAAAACATCCCAAAGTGAGAGAACTCCAGGCACAGAGGACTTTCTCATTTTACAGGTAACCACTGAGGTAACCATTTGTAACATGCATAAAATCTGGGAGATATAAAACAGAGTATAAATTTACACTTCAATAAGGCAGCTCAAAGACTGGTATGGTAAGTTTTGGGCTTTATCCAGTGCATCAGTAACTGTAACATGAAAGAAATGTATAGAGGTATTTAACTGTGAGTGCAATGATGTACAAAGTCATTAATGATGGTAGCCTTTCTACTGGGAAAGGAATACCTCTCAGTATCAGAGGTTTGTTCTAGTTACATGGTAGATGGATAAAAATGCTGATGCATCTATACAATGGATATAAGGTGTGATCCTTGTCTCAGTTATGATCTTAAGAATACATTCTAGTACTTTTAAACTTTTTAGTTCAAAATTTATTTCCCAGAAGACTCATTTTTACCTGTTGCACGGGTAAGGTAACAAACAGCAGTAACGCCCCTGTCTCCTGTGAGTTTTCTCTCCTGCTCCAAATCTCCTTCCTTCACTAACTGCACAATGGTGGCCTAAGACACCACTCCTCTCCTGCAGGAAGAGCATGTAGCTGAGCCAGAACTCCTATCTGACTCTGCTCTCCAGTACTGTTATTTTGTACAGAAGTATTTGTATGTCTGAGAGTAGTAAGGTGGTCACAGCCAGCCCTGGTTGCGCTTCTACCTTGATAGAATAATCTCAGGCTCATTTTGCCTGACCTGTTCAAGGCTAGGCTAGCATATATTGTTGCAAGGCATTTAGGAGGACACTGGCTGTCTGTGGTTTTGGTCCAGTCCAAGACTATGATTAAAATGAATCTCAAAGCTACATTTAAACTTGTTGAAAATTTTGTCATGAAGCTCCATTTCTCCACAGCTTATCTCTGCAGTCAGATGTAATACAGGTACCTTTGCCAAGGGAGTGATGCTTTTGCAAACTGTGTTGCAAGATGAGTAAGAAACCTAAGCAGCAGAGGAAGTACAAGGCTGTGTTGGTTTTGGCACACTGTGTGATAAACAGATAAGACTGGGATATCACTATGCTAAAGGAGTAGTGTGCAATTTGCTGCCAGGGCAACTAGATTTAGATCTTTGAAACAGGTGGGTTATTTTCCTGCATCTGTCCTTAAATTACTGAAATATGTAATGTAAAGACATAAGATATTTCCACTTGAAGCATCTGCTTTTTGTTCTCCAAGTTGAAAACCATCCAGCTTTGTACATTCAGATTTTTAATGAGATGGCACTAGTTCAGTTGTTAATGAGAACCTTGCAGTTTTCTTTATGTTGCTCCCTGTGGAGTGACTCAGATGGCAGCAGAGTACCTTGATTTAGCTGAAGGCCGTCCCAATCATTATAGATAACCAAGTGTGCCTGTAATGGAAAATTCACTCTGCAGACATGGAAGTCTGTACACAGAATCCATCTTTCTTATCCACAGGTTTCCTTGAGGACAGAGAATCTCAGCTTTCTTAAGGTTCACCAACTTTAGAGGGATTTCTTTCACTTATCATCAGTTATGCTAATGGTTCTTGGAACTAACCAGGCTTGGGAAAGTTGTTCTGCTCTAATGACAAGTATTCTGGTATTTTTAGTATCCCATGGTAGGTTTTCCAAGGTCAATCAGGTCTTCTTTTCTGACCAGATTTAGAGGAAAAAAACCCAACAAAAAACCAACCAAAAAAAAAAAACCCAACAAAAACAAAACAAACAAACAAACCCAAACAAACAAAAAAACAAACCCCAAAAATCTCCCCAAATGACTGTTGTTCTCTAAATTAAGATGCAAAAGGAGTTTTCCAGGATGCAGCTCAGAGTGTCTGTGACCTGAGGCCAAAAGATGCTCTTGTACTTCCAGTGTGGGTAGAGCTACTTTTCATGCTGGGAATGCAGATGCTATGACACAGCCTACTGTTACTGGAGCTTCTAGTTTGTTATTCATTTGTTTTTCTGTGTTTGAAGATGGTAATTTCCATTTGGTAAGCCTGGAGATGTTCATCTGCTCTTTTGTTCATGTTCTTTGGTTGAACAAATCTCTGTAAAATAAAAATGATAAAACTTAAACACTGGATACTGTATTCCATTCATCTTGACATGAGTTTCCCAAAGTCGTCATTTAAAGTTCAACTGCCTTTTTCTAGAAAATGCATACAAGCATAACTCTTACCTGCTTTGCACAGCTATTACATATTTCCTTGTGCCTTTTTTTGCTGTATTTAAGGTACTGCTGGGTGCAGCAGTGGTCCTGGGTCATGCCTGGAGCCATAGGCATTGACTTCAAGATCTCTGCTACCCCCTGCAAGTGTGCTTCTCCCCTGCTGTCCTGTCACACCCCGGTGCTGCTGCTCCCAGCCTGCCAATCACCTGCTCTACTTACAGCTCACCTCTGCAAAATGTAGCCCCAGCCCTGCACCCACACCAGGGCCTCTCTCCCCTGGGAAGAGGGAATGGAAGCAGCCCAGGAGGAGCTGGGAGCTGTGTGCCCATGCAGTGATCTGCCAGGCAGTGGGGATGGCCACCTGCAGGGGTTACTCTGTGGCACAGGACTCTGTCCTTCTGCAGACACTGAGCTCAGGTACCCCCACACTGACCGGAGAGCACAGGGCTGTGCCAGCATGCAGGGAAGTCACTGCCAGTTATTTAGATGCACAAACCTTTTTCATGGACCAGTTTCCCAAATATAGGAGCTGTACCTGCTCAGGGCAGGAAAGAAGTGGGTTTGAAGGAGCAGGCCTTGGTGGCAGCACCCTCCATGCTGGGACTCTGCACACACAGAAAAGGGTGGCAGCAGTGCAGGACCTGTGGGACAGGCACAGGCTGGGAGAGGTTCCCAGCCAGAGGAAGGTACCACATTCCTTTTGGCTGTGGTGCTTGTGCTGCAAGGTCCTTCCCTGGAGCAGTCTATCCTTGGTGCTCCACTGCCTTTGCAGTGGGAGGGGAGTCCTTACTTAGAGAGATGAGATGGGTGGGGCCTCAGGTCATTTTATAAAATAACAAGTCATTGACTCCCACAGGAGTACATCCTGCAAACATGTCTTGGGAAGTGCTGCCAGTGGAGGTACCAGGAGCAGATACTGAGAAGGTGTCTCTAGAACCACTGCTCACAGAGGTGCCAGGAGTAAATCCTGAAAATATGTCTCTAGAACCACTGCCCACGGAGGAGCCAGGAGTAGAGCCTGAAAATATCTCTCTTGAATTGCTGCCCGTGGAGGTGCCAGGAGTAGATCCTGAAAACCTGTCTAAAGGATTCCTGCCCATGGAGGAGCCAGGACTATGTGCTGAAAACATGTCTAAAGGATTCCTGCCCATGGAGGAGCCAGGACTATGTGCTGAAAACATGTCTAAAGGATTCCTGCCCATGGAGGAGCCGGGACTATATCCTGAAAACATGTCTAAAGGATTCTTGACCATGGAGGAGCCAGGACTGTATCCTGAAAAAATGTCTAAAGGATTCCTGCCCATGGAGGAACCAGAAGTATATCCTGAAAACATGTCTCAAGAATTGCAGCCCATGGAGTTGCCAGAAACACTCTATTACATGAATAAAGGGAAGACCATGATGCCATCAAATGCATTAGGGGTAAGAAAACAGCTTTAAAGTTTCACTTAAGGTCCTCTGCATTTTACAGAAAACAAAATCCTGCCTTGTGAGTGTGTTTGTATTCAAGCTAGCGTGCAAATTTGCTGTCTGATGGGACTATACAGCAATTCCTCTGCCTGAAGGAGTTTAAGGTGAAATTTTCTCTTCATGGCTGTCAGTGGAAAAACTCCTTCTGAATCCATTGGAGCCAAAGATCTCATGTTCATAGACAAAATGAGAGAAGTCAGAGTAGTATAGGAACAGAAAAAGATAAGAAAGGGGAAAAAATGAACAGGGAGAGAAACTTTCTTCAGGGGACTGAATTGTCAGCCTTTTTGCTTATGCAATTAAATGCTACTTTTATTAAAAAATTCATATTTCTGTATAAATAGCAAGATTTTGACATGTATAATAATGTGTCAAACCCATTTCTTTGTTTCTGAAAATGGGATAAGGACAGGATAGAGACCAGGAATAAAGAATTGAATTTCACTTACTCATTCTCTTTTTGGTTCTGAAGTTTTTAATTTTGCTTTGCATTCTCTGCATTGTTTCAAGATTCGCATTTAGTTTTAACTGTAGTACATTATGTGTTGTTCCATGTGCTCCCTGACTAGATGAAAGCACATCACTTTGGGAAAAGCTTTGGAAATAGAAAAGCAGAATTTTTTTTTTTTTTTAGAAACTGTCCTTTAATGGTGCTCTATGAAGTGCTTCAGAAGGGAGCACCCTACATTGTAAAAGTATTTTGGAACTTCTCTTTCAGAAAAAGATTGAAACATTAGATTGAAAATTTTGCAACTGCAGTGTTTCACATCCTGTGTTCAAAATCACAGAATATATTCTTGGATATTTTAAACTGAGGTTTAATATTCGTAAGAGCAGATTGCAGAAAAATCACATTCGAAATAAAAAGCAAACCTTTTTTAGGTAAAGTATCTTACAGCTGTGCTGGTCTTCCTTCATTTTCTCATTGAAAGGCTACCCCTGACATGGATTTTGTTCCAGTGTGCATCAAAACATGCAGTGGTTTGTTCATTAATCTGAGTGCGGTAACACAGCTGGGTGTAACCAATAGCCCTTCTAATCAAGGTTTCATCATAAATTATTGCAAGTAGAAATTAATTATCTATCCTGATAATGCCACTGCTGTTGTTTTAACATCATTTATTGTTTCTTTTTTCCTTTCTTCAGGATGGAAGTTCAGGCCTCGGTTCCTTGGGAGATGGTGGATGGCAAAACAGGAACGACGATGGTACTGGGCCAGATCAAGGTGATTTCAAGGTATTAAGAACAAGAGCATTTAGAACCAAAGAGGCCTAAGGATTTTGTTTTTCTCAAATGAGGGGAAGGCTCAGGTAGATATAGAATGATGGCAGCAGCTTGAGTGTTACAATGGAAATGTCCCTAAATTTATTGCTTGAATAATTTTATTCCTCTTATGTTTATCATTTTCATAGAACATAGAATGATTTGGGTTGGAAGGCACCTATAAAGGTCATCTTGTTCCAAATTCCTGCAATGAGCAGAGACACCTTCAAGTAGACCAGGAGGCTCAGTTTCCATAATTGCTTGTTTTATTTCTCTGTTACATTTTCTTTGGAACAGGCTGAATATTTAATATTTCAATGTCTCACCTGTACAAGAAATCCACTGGTGAGCTTTCTGTTCCACAATACATTTTGTAACTGAAAGGGCCAAAAGTTCCAGTGAGACACGCTCTGCTGCAATGGCTTTGGTAGCGTGATCTCCATCCTTGCAATTTGTGAGGGAGTCCTGGATTATTGAACCCTGATCTTTCACAACTTCTGTGCTCCATCAGGAAAGAAACTGTAGTGGGATTCTGTAAAAGGAGTGATGCTTGAATGTGCTAGGGCTATTTCACGGGCATGAGTGTCAGTCAAAGATTTTTTCGGTCCGAAATTACTGGTTTTGATGGGAGTTCTCATTCTGCTACTTTGTGGTGAGTCTGGGCATTATTTCCTGTCTGTCAATGGAGAAGTTTGAGTGATTCATAAAACAATTTTGTCCCATGAAGTGCCTGCTTCTGAGGCAGATAATTCTGTGAAAATTTGCGCTATAGTCCATGCAGACAAGTTCTACTGAGGCAAAATGAAGCTGAAAAGGAGCTTTGTCTGAAAGTTGATATCATACTATGAATAGGCAGACAGGTGAGATTTGTGATAAGCTGTTCACCACGTATTTCTGCTGCAGTTTGGGTGCTCACAAATTTAAGCAAATTCTTATTCATATTCACAGTATTTTTTGTTTTTTCACATGCGCTCTTCAAAATTTAGCTATTGTGTTTTCCCAGTATTAGGATTATTACTATTAAAAAAAAAATTAGTGGTGTTAAAATATTATACTGTATTTTCACAGGATATATTATAAAATAAGTCTAGGGTCTTTGTGGCATTTTGTCTTGCAGATATTTAGGATACAATGTCTGGTATCTCCAGCCTGGGGAGATACTAATATTCTTGACCGTGTCTAGAATGAAGAATTCTGTAGACGGCAAAAACAGGCAGAAAAAAATACTGATCAATTTTTGGTATATTATCTGTTCCTTACAAGGGGTCAGGAACTTAAAAGCATGATGAGAGAAAGAAAAAAGATTTGAGCTCCTGGGTTATAATTACTTATGATAATTATACATATGGCAAGTAACTTCTTGTCTCCATTTCTTAATCCCGCACAATGATGTGTTTGTTTTTCCATTGTGTGCTCAGGATATAGACTTAGATCAAAGACATTTAAGGGTCATGAAATTTCAAGGGGACAGATGTAGCAGTAGCAGACCAAAAGAATCATCTGATATATCCATAACCTTCTTCTAGATTACTATATTGGTCCTGTCTCACACTGAAGGATTATGTTTTACATTATAAAATTATAAAAGTTATGACAGTGCATTGGTGATGGACTGAATTGTTTTTGCATGTGGTTACAGAGGCACTGTTTTTGTCTGTGTTCAGAATTCCACACTCCATCCTATGCACTTGCATAATCATTATTTGGCTGCATCAACAATCATTTGTTCATGTAAAGGATGCATATATATTTTTCTCTTCTCCTAATTTTTTCTCAAATATTAATTTTTCATCACTGAAACTACCAGAAGACTTAAATATGAGGGTCTCTGCCTTCTCAGAGGGATTGTCTGTTAGAAACCTATGACAGCAACTGCACGTGTCTTTACACCAACATGCTGATTTTTATCTGCATTAAGAAATCTGTATTATTTGGGCCTTGGCTGGTACTTAGACCCATGCTAAAGTAACAGGCAGAGCCAGCTCTGGTACTTCACGCATCAGTGTTTATACCAAAATATGTGAGGATTGCAGCAGGTCTCATATAATAATGCATGTGAGGGAAGGGGAGGGGAACAATTGGATGCATAGTTCTAAATTCACTGTGAGCCATGTTTTAATAAGGCTAAGATGTATCATATCTCAGGTCAAATCATACCTAATTTCCCTGCCAGACATGGGCTCCTTGGTCTTTCAGGGTTGTGCAGCTGGGACAGCTGCAGCCCTTAAACAGAAGAGGGACAGGTTAAGCTCTCACCCTTGTGCAAAGCAGGAGCTCTGGTTCCTGCTGGGTTTTGGAAGGTGGAAGCAGCTCTTGAGATAATGGGAAGAGTGGGGAGCTGCCACACTGCAGAGCAAGATGAGGAGCAAGTTGTGACATCTGCTACTGGTGCAGGTTGGGCTTGCTAATGTGAACAGGAGCTGAGGCAGGCAGGAGGGCTGGGGATCTGCTGGCACCAGGCTCCTTGCCATGGACTCCTGGACTCCCACAGGAGCTCTCAGGAGCAGGTCCAGCCCTAGGCTCAGCATCAGCTGGAAGGACAGGAGTCTACTTGTGAGCCACCCCCAGCCTCACAGTGCTTGCAGCAGCAGGGCTCCAGCAGCAGCTCTGCTCAGCTGCAGAAGCTGGTCTGAGCCCAGGTGCCTCCTCTGCCACCCTAAGTGGGGGTTGCCTAAAATACAGACTGCTGAAATTACACGTTCCAGCACACCTCCCACTTCAAAAATGAACCTCCTGGAATCAAGTGGGGCCACTTCCCATCAGCTCAAAACTTTGAAATATTGTTTATCTAATCCATATTTGACATCAAAAATGCAAAACATCTGTACCTAGATAGCCCTATCAATGTCCTTGAGAACTGATAGTCAGAAAGAGAGATTTTCAGAGTGTGATGCAAGTCCTGTGGTAGTGTCTTCCTTAGGATGAGAATCCAGAAATGTTCAACAGCTGTTAGACGTAAACACTAATTTTACAGCCATCTGGAATTAGGTGTAAAGAGTCTCAACCCTCAGATGGTTCATGCTCAGCCTAGTTTCTTTCTGTCATATTTGTTATGCTTAGGGAGGGCAGAGCACTATAAAAGGGCACTGCCTTTTTTTTATGGATGGACTATCCTATTGCTCTGGATGCAGTTTTACATATGGAAATAATTTTGAACATGCAGTTGAACAGTTGAAGTTTTCAAATAGACGTATTTTTCAAAATCTGAAGGAATCTGATTGTTAAACATCTGCAAACACTAAAAGGTGAAGGTAATGTTAACAGTACTGAAAGGGTTATGCAGCTAGCCTGAGTTATCAGTCAAATAAAACATCTCTGCAGATTTATATAGTAAGTGTTAGAAATAATAAATAATGCTTTTATTTATTAAGTAGAATTATACATCTCTGCATTTATGGGATCACTGTGCAGTGAGAGTATTCATCTTGTGTTGCTCAGTATTTGAAGTTTTGGTTTTTGGAAATGTCTTTCAAGCACAGTATGATGTGCATAGTCTCATTCCTCAAAAGTTTTCTGAGTCCCATGATGGATATATGTATGAGGAAGCAATCATCTGGAGGATAAATTCTTATGACTTTGCATATACCTGTCATGCTCCTGTGGTTGTGGAAATATTTTCCTTGCTGGAACCAGGGTTACTGTGGCTGTATGCCTGAAAGAGGTGGGTTTTCCATCTGGGTGTTGGCATTTTAAATTCACTGGTATCCAGCCAAGACTTCTGCTTCTCCTGGTGAAGGGGTGGTCTGATTAGAAGAAGAAATGTCACCAATAAAGCCCATGAAACACACAGCTAGTGAAAAGCACTGCTGTGGCAGCAGTGATCATCAGCATCACCAGCATGCCCACGCACAGCCCCATAGCCCTCAGCTGAGGTGTCCTCCCCAGCCTGGAGGAGAGGAAGGAAGGAGGGAAGGAAGCATTTAGAGCATCTTTTCCATCATGGAGCCTGATTTTGTCAAGAATGAGGAAGAACTTCAGAGAGGTAGCCAAGAGCAGCAGGTCTGGGCAGCCTGCCACGGGGGATCCCAGCACATCCCACAGCATCCCACGGCTGTAGCAAGCTGGGGCACGGATTGATGAGTGATGTTCACAGCCTGAAGCATCCTGACTGCAAGTGTAAAAAACTCACACTCTTTAAGGAGACCTGACTCTCACACAGCTCAAGATAGACTTTCACACACCACCAGCTCTAGATGCACCATGAGCAAGGAATGATTTGCTGGTGATGGCTGGTCCCTGGCTACCATCTAGTTAAATTAGCACTTGGAGATGAAGAAAGGAGTGCCCTGCATCATCCTAGGAGTGATTTCATCTCAGCAGAATGCTTCTTTAGGCCAGGAATGCAGGAATACCTTAGACAAGGCAAGGAAGCTGTCTTTGCCAGGAAAGGCTGCTGAGCTAGTAGATGACATAGAAACCCATAGAGGAATTGGTACTGGGTGATTGCAGGAAAAATGTGTGGATAAAGAGGAAGTTTTTTTTTTCATGGGTTCCATAGATGACACATTTTTTCAGGTTGGTGTGTAGAAATGGCTTTTTCAGCCATTGTAAAAGTAAACTAATTGTGCTAGAGGTATTTTTAAATCTTGTCTGATCTTTTCAGGATGGTTTGTGGAATAGTATGCAGGGCAGTTGCACTGGAATAGGTGATGGCACCAGTGCACTGTCACACATAGTTTTCTTCGTGTCCTCATCACAGTTTTGCACCCAGCATGACCACCTACTCATAAGACCAGGTGGAACATATTCCACATTTCATGTAGAAAATCAGCAGCTGAGTATCTGGTTGGAGGATACCTGCTTATTCATGATGATACAGTTTTCACACACACAAACTGAATATGAATTTCAGGATCTCAGCATTATTCCTTGTTAGTTTATAACTGCTTTGGAATAAATGCCAATCTAAAAAGAGCAACAGTCAAGTCTGAGAATATGTTGACTGCTCCTGAAAGTTCAAGAGTAAGTTCTCTTCTCTGGATCAGTGTTTTGGATGACTGGTCTCTGTTTTGGGAAGGCAGCTACAATATTCTGCTATCTAATGGAACATCTATGCTAAACCAAGCACCTAACACTATAAAAAATTTAAAAGCATTCACACACCACACATTTGACTGTAGTGTTGTGGAATTGTGTGACTGGGGTAGTCTACAATAAGTGAAGGGATGAATGTTCATACTATTGATATCACAAGCTGGAAAGATGTAGCTTGCAATCATCCATGCTGGCAGAGTCTGTTAGATGAAGAAGCCTTAAGGCTGAAGAAAGAAAGCTACTGAGAGAAAAACAAGTAAAAAAAAAAAAGGTAAAGAAGTAGACTCGCCCTCTGATCTCATGGACTCTTGCCTCATTAAGGAGTCCTGCCATTTTAGAGCTCCACAGCCACTTGTGACAGGATGTATTACACAGCTAAACTAGTGGAGTAATTTACAGCAGTGCTTCTTGAGATGGATGCATGCCACACATACCTACATCTGAATATAAGCATGACTTTAAAGAGGGCTGCAGAGGCACAAATGTTCCAGGAATGCAGACAGCCTGCATCACCAGAGTGCACATGACAGAGAAATTTCTGTTTTCAAATTCTTACTCCTCAGTTGGGAGAAAGTGGGCATCATTCACATGACAGAGGAATCCCTTACTTATACCAAGGTAGTAACTTAGTGCCAAGTATCATACCATGTTGCTGTTTTTTATGGGGAGCACATTAAAATCAGAAGAAGAGACTATGAGGTCTGTTTTACATTAGATGGAGCTGCTGTTTGGAGAATCCCAGGAAATCCCAGAAAACTTCATTTGCCTAGGACTTCAGAGAAACTAGCACTGTACACCTTGCTCATGCACTGACACCTCAGAGTGCTGTGCTGCATGCAGCTGTGCTACACACACATGAGCACAGGCTGGGAAGCACCAAATTGAAGAAAAGCTGAACAAGTTGACAATTTGCTATGGTGGAAACCTCTCTGTATATGGAACCTCATTACAGAGCAGCAGCTTTTTTTTCTTTTTTTTTTGTTGGAAAAGATATCACAATAGATGTTAAGTAAACAGAATAACAGAACCCCTGTCTTTTGTTTTATATATGCATGACTGCTACTTTCTTTGTCTCTATAACTAGACCCTGGTACATCATGTTACAGTTGTCACAGCTGCTATTTAAATACATTTCTTTTGTTTAAGATGTTACTGGAATTAATTAAAATAGCAAATCCTCTTGGGAGCAGAAGAACTGGCAAGGCCTGATCACCGGGTGAATTGTACCCTCGCTATTGTCTTTGCTACCGCCACCGGCACCTGCCGGGGCTGTCAGGACGACTGACGCCTGGCCCCTGCCTTTTCCTCGGGGAACTGCCTGGTGGCATCTGCCTCTCCCCTAGTGCAGGTCCTGATTACTGTAGTTTCTGTTAAGCCACTGATTTTTTGGGTTTTTTTCGGTAAAATTTCAGTAAATCCTTTCGTGAATCCTGCGTCTCTGAGAATTGATTTCCCCATGCCGGATAGGGAAAATCTGGCTAACTTGTTAGAAAGTCATTGCATGGGAACCAGGAACAATGTGATCAGATGGCAGAAACCATCTAATATTCCTTAAGAAAACCCCAACCCAAGTTTTCTCCTGGCTAAGAATTACAAATTGCTTTGCAAATAATGAATTCATTGGTTCTCACTCAAGCCATGCCACTTGTCAGAGGAATTGTTGCTGGAGCTGATGCAGGAGCTGGCAGCACCTTGTGCAATCTCTGGAGATAAATGCCTGTGACGATTTCCTCCATGTTTATGCAGAACCTAAGGAACAATGAGTTTCTGCCTTCTAGGGCATATGCTGAGGTGCCTAAGCTCATTCCTAACATGTGAGTGTGGTGATCCACTTTGCTAATTACCCTGCTGAGAAGAAGGGTAAATTACCAGGGTGTAGAACTGTATTAACATGGCTATACTGTTTCTAAAATCAGAACCAGTGTCTTTGCACGGGGTAGCTCTGAGGACATGCTTCCACCAGTTGTATGCAAATCTTTCAGCTTCTGTAAGGATTTTTCTCTTTTGAGAACAATTAAAATAGAAGGTAAATAGATTTTGTTGGTTGAATTTCAAGAAGAAGCACTAAAAAAAGAAAAAGGCCATCGATTTCTTGAGACACATATAAGAGGGGTGGAAATAGCAATGGTTTTTAAGAACTCTGTAAAAAGATTTTAACATAACATGATATGTTAGAGGAGAGGATAGAGGATTCTAATCACATATTAGAAAAGTAATTTGTTATGATGAAAGAGGCATAATTATCTTTCTTTTTGTGAATAAGACCCTTTTGCTCTGTTCTCTTGAGGAAAAAAAAAAAAAATTGATTTAAGTGAGGTTCTTCCAGCTTCTGTCTTAACATCTATTTTGTCTGGTTGTTTATAATGGTTATAGGAAGTCTCTGAAGTGCTATAGAAATAGAAGAATGCTCCTAAATGAGAGGAAACCTGTTGATAAAAATAGCAATTGTCAAAAAGAATGATTTGTGGGGCTCTGCTGTAACCACTTATGCAGGTGGAAATATTTCTAGGAGTGTGAGGAAATAACCATGTGTCACAGCCACAGGAAGTGCTGATTTATTTATTGGCTTGGTCAAAATAACCTTTTGCAGATAGCTCTGAGCCAAAGACAGGTTTATGGAATGAGCCAGCAGGAAATCATGTTCCTTAGAAAAAGGAATTCACATTTATCTTCTAATAATAAATAGGAAGAGGACTCTGCAGCCACAAAACCTGGAGAGACTTGTTTTATAAAAGATTAAGGCCAAGATATTTAAAGGGAGCAAAGGAAGTTTAGCACTTTCAGTCTTCATGGGTTTTTTTTTTTTTGAGGAAGGTAGTATGCTTTATTTTTCTCTAAAGGCAACCCTTACCTAAATCTTTAGATCCTAAATCCTCTGGAAACAATTTGCAGCCATTGGCTTATCTCATAGTTGTGATTTACAAAAGCTCACATTACTATTACTCTTTTTCTTGTACAATTGTAAATTGCAGTGAATCTATGTTTTTGAAGCAGAAAAACACCTCTTAAAAAGGTCTCTTATACCATAGGAGTCCACAACAACAGATATTCTCCACAGCATTTCTTTTCCAATGCTATGGGACCATATGGGTGGTTATTAGGGAAATTGTAACGCTGACTAAGACTGATGGCATTTTGACATCTTCATCGTGGTGCTCAGCAGTTTATGTTGTAGATTAGACTCAGCAATTTCATAGTGAAAGGTTTAGCAAGCATCTCACAGGCTGTGCAAATTGTCAGGGATTTATTCCTTTTTGGAATTCAGAGTCTTTTCTGCTCTGATGAGCAATCTGCAGTCTCAGAGTAACAAACAAAAAGAGTGAAATATATAAAATGTTAAGACATTTTCAACAGCAGAAGATTCATTCTGCAAAATAGTGAGATAATTGACCCAAGTTTTACTAACTGTATTTGTGCTTTGTGGCACCCAGTTAGTTTGCACATTTGATTTTTTTTCCCACCAAAGGCTTATTCAGACCCCCTTTTTACTGTTCCTCTCTAGATAGAATCCTCTCCTTGCTACCTGTTGACTGTAAGGATCATCCGGATGAGGAATCTCCAGAGAGTGGATGCCTGTAAGTATCTCCATTCTTAGTGGTGACTCAGAAAACAGGCAAATGGGATCTTTTATAATTTTGTAACAACCTTTTCTTAGTGTTTCTGAAATAACCCAGTGTTTATGTAAACTAATTGTTATAAACCAGGTCAGTCCTTGCTGCTTGCAGCTGTTTCATTGTTCTCCCTGTGTTTTCTGACTGGTTTCAAGACTTGAATGTGTTTTTGGGAATCAGTACTTTCTATCTGAGAAAGGAGAGTTTCTGACAGAGGTAGATGAAAGACTACATTCCATGTTTTCAAAAACAAGGGATAATTCTGCTGATGAGTTGTAGCACCTTGGGAAATGTGGCTGGGAGGAACAAACCTTTTCAACATCCTCAGTCTTGGTTCTGACAAAGGTGAATTGAAGAGGAAAAAGCTTTTTACAATCATTACAACCAGGCTAATGCTATCATTAATTACCCTGAGGACAGTTAAAAAAACATACTGAGGGCTGGATGCTTGGTCCTTTCTAAGGCTTTTGCAGCAGTCTTGCAGTTGAGCAGGAGTGTGAGTCACATGGCAGAAAAGTGGTGGGAAGGGAGTAAGTAGGAAAGGAAAACACCACCTTTCTGTAAAAGAACATGGACTATCCACATGTGCACTGGGGAGAGGTATTCCACACAAAATAGGCAAATTAACAGTTTGTTTTGTTTGAGTAAATAGAGCTATGTGACTGCCTGTGAAAGGATGCTGAAATTAGTGTGAGAGTGAGCTTGGAAGGGAAATTATGTAAGCCTCAGGATTCTCTTGATTCTCCTGTTTTGCTGTGAGCAGCAGTGATTGGCTCTATAACGTCTTGCACATGAAGAGTCAGGAAAGATTTTCTGAGAGACAAAGATCTGGATTTACCATGCAGTACCACTCCTGTCTTACCTTGTGGTTGTCACATGTTTTTCTGGAATATGTACCAGAGGACCTCCCTGTGTCACAGCTCTGAGTGAGGGAGACAGAGACACCAGCTGTATCCTAGGTCACATCCCTGGGCTGCACACTCTGCACCTCCCTCCTGTCCATGGCTGTGGCACATGTGTGATGAAGCAAGAGCACAAAAAGGTCTCATCAGGGACTCATCTCAGATCTTCTGCATGTCAGGCAACAAAGCAAATAATGAGGTTGTAGAAGGAGATTGTGCAAGCAGAACTGAGGCAACATTTTGCATTAAATACACAGCTGACTAGTTTGGCTGCATCTACTAATATAATTAAGGATTGCTTGATGTGCTTTGTATGTCAAAGTACAGTTAAGATACAGGAATGATGAATCACATCAGCAGAATAAAGTACTTGTCAGCCAAACAGCCATCAGTCATTGATCTCAAATGATAAAGCCAAAGTCATATAGTTGTTACAAAAAAGCACTTTTAGTGCATTTTAAAATCAGTAGCATTACTTCCAGATTATCCAAATATATTCAAATATATATTTTTGCAGTTTCAAAATTCTTCAAAGCGTTATTGTCTGCATGGAATTTCCAAGTTAAAAGAAAATAAAAACACTTGAGGAAACAGAATAACTTGAAACAACTTCTACATCCAGAGGGACTGAATAGTCTGCCGTCCTTAATAGTGAAAGTGAAATTATTGAGGAGGACATAGAAGCTCTCACAACAAAAAGGAAGAGGCAAAGAAGGTGAATAAGGAGACATTTTTCACAAGGAGGCTAAGAAACAAGAGTGGTGGGAAGGTAGAATTAAAGCAGATGATATGACTCTAGACAAATACAGTGAAATTGCTGTTGGAATCTCATTTTTAAAGCCAAACGAAGATATGAAATATGAAATAGAGCAGGACAGGCAGAAGGCTAGGGCCTACTCAATATTTTCCAAACTTTTCCTTCAGAGGAATGTCTTTTTTACTCAGTAGGGATATGTTGATTTCTCCACAACTTTTTTTAGAAAAAAAAAGTTGACAGAATTAAACTTTATTGTTGTATTTTCTGCATTATAATGTTAAAAAGTTGAAAACCAATAATTAAGGTGTCTGTTAACCTATCACAATGCATTTTTCATTTTTCAAGCAGTTCCGGATTTTTTTTCCTTCTCACTTGGACAGAAAAACAGCAAGGCTTCTTGAACACTTTCAACAGCATAAAATGCAGCCTCCAACCAGTTTGAGACAGTCAGTAGCTGTAGGGTGACATGGGACAAAACCTGGTGGAGAAGGAAAGAAGAAGAGAAAAAGGTCCTGTTGCAGACAGGCAAGGTTTTGCTTTTCCCCATAGGTCAGTGTACAAGCTCCTGTCCCCTGCTCTGCCTGCAGAGTCCTTACATGCTGCTGGAGGATCTTCTCCATTTACTCCTGCCATCACTTGTCTCTCTCAAAAGTCTCACATCACAGGACATCCATTCTCAAAGCTTGTTGAGAACTGCATCAGAGAGGTTTTCAAGGTGATGAAGTACCTTGCATTACCTCCAAGAAGAAACACAGTAAATGGCATTTTTGTCTGTAGCTGTTTGAGATATAAATTAATTTAGGTGCCTGTGAGAAAGGGGATGTAAAATCCTTCACTAACTTTCTCCTGGCTCGTTTTGGGAGAGAGACTTGGTCCCCCTCTTGCTGTAGGTGGCAGTTAGTTAAATTCCAGTGTCTAATTCAGTGAGCTCCGTCTGGAGGAAGCCTCTGCCATCTCATACAGCAGGTGTAGTTCTGCAGTTCCCTTCACAAACCCTCACAAAGAACATCACTGAGGGCAAGGCAGAGATGAAGACCTTTTGCAGCTGTTCTCAGAAAGTGGAGGAGAGTCCCAACCCCTCTTATCCAACAATAGCTCAGGGTTAATGTGTGTGTGTGTGTGTGTGTGTGCGTGCACACATGAGCACAGGAAAGCTTGTTGGCTGAGAAACTGAAGTGGCTGGCTAGAAGAAAAAATTCTCAACCTTTATTTTTTTTTTTTGTCCACAATATCACTGTTGTCTGTAACTCATGCAAGGAAGAACAGAAACAGCCTCCTCTTCTAGGTCATCTTGTGGTCCATGCTTTTTCCCTCTCCGAAGGGAATCTTGAAAAGTTACATTGCATCGGACTTTTCTTTCTTTAAATAACTTACTCTTGGTTTTGGTACCAGTTGCTGCAGTAACCTTTCCAGTGTCCTGCAGCTCTGCTGCCTTTGCCAATTAGAAATTGTTTTGCCTCTCCTCTGCCCAGTAAGCCAGGCTGATTGCTACGTGTCCTTGTGGCTGCCGACTGCGACGTGTGAAAGGTCACGCACTAAAACTGTGAGAAACTCTGACAATCCAGTGTGGAACGAAACCTTCTACTTCAGAATCCAGAGTCAGGTCAAGGTAAGGAGCCAAAGTTGCCTGCTTGAAGCAGCCTGAAGATTTTGTGTATGTATCTCCTGAATTGTTTAAGAGATGGCACACAAAAAAGGACTGCTCAAAGCACTTAACAGCAGAGATGACAGAGTTCCTGTGCCTGTTCAATGGTGATCTATAGGAGGGCCGGAAAGCGAGCTCAGTTTTGAAGTTTTAGGGAGACAAGAGACTCTTAGAGGTTGGTGCCAGGTGGATACAGAATCTGAGAGTTACCCAAGCTGTTGTATAGGTATAGCCAATGTATTTCATTATAGCAATTAAAATGTACTAGGCAAGAATTAATATGCAGTTCAAGTATGTTTTTCTAAAGGGGGATGATGTTTAATTTCTCAACTTTTCTTCTCAAGCTCATCCTCAGCAATACTTTTTGCCTGGAGCTAATGATGTCCAGCCTGAGAAACTATAACAAATTCTTCTCCCTCTCTTTCCAGAACATGCTGGAGCTCACGGTGTATGATGAGGATTTTGCTACTCCAGATGACCATCTCCTCTGTGCCCTCTTTGATACTGCTAAACTTCCACTTGAAAGAACAGTGATCTTGTGCTTCAAGCCTAGTCCAAATGTGAGAGCAACTAAGCAACTAAAGCAACTAAGAAACCAGTGGAGAGTTACAGAACAGTTTCAAAATCTTTCTGAACCTGCCACAGATTACTTATCCCAATATCCAGTACATTAATTGCCATTCGAATTATAACCACAAAAATGTGGTTAAAAAATCTGAATTTGAGAGTCTGAACTCTTTGCAATATTTTATAAATTATTAAAGACCACAGGACTGAAACAGTGCAGTAGATAGGGGAGGGAGATACCTCTGAGCAACACCAAGGCCATACAGCTATTGAAGGGTGAATAATCTGCATATTTTTTTCACCATGTAATTCATAGCCTGAGTAATTCCCATAATTCATAAACCCCTGCCCCTTTGCTTGTGTCTACTTTCACCCCAAAAGGCAAAGATGATTTTGCCCCTCTGTGTATCCCACTATGAATGGATGATGATTCACACTGTTTCTCAGTTTCCCATCTATAAAATGGGAAAAATAATCTTGATTCCCTTTGAGATCTAAGGATGAGATCAGCAAAATATCTCACATGCAACTTCTTGTTACCAGGGACAGATTTTGGTATCCAAACTAGGTCATTCACAGTCAGCTTGTACACATCAACACTGCCTTACTCGGGGTTGTATAAGATGAATTCTGAATCACTCACTTATACTGTTCTCTGTTTATTATGGTAAAGTAATGGGTGTAAAGTATGTTTGATTTCCAAGATAATAGCCAGTACAGTAAGTCATGGCAGGACAGTGCCAGGAACAGTTGGAAGAAAAGGGTGGAATTCAGAAAATAAAGGAAACTTCAAATAGTTTTTCTGCAGCAGCTTCAGTCTAAGAAGTATAGGTTGTTTTGGTGATATCGTGAAATCAGAAGGAGATGAGGAAAGAACCATTTAATCATCGGCCTGAATTGTTGATTCAGAGCACCCAATCTGAAGTATTTATCACAGGCTAGTTATTACGACCAATAACTTCAATATTGCCTATCAGGGACTTGGGTTTAGACTAGGGACAAAGCATTATGTGGCTACTTCTTTTAATATCTTGTTCTTGCTTTCAGGCCAAGGAGGAGCTAGAGGTTGAATTCAAATTGGAGGTCGCGTAAGTGATACAGAGATTATTTTTAAAATGCAAAAATCATTAATGATAAAAAAACAATATTAGAAGTTGTGCTTTGGGTATTTCTGTAAAAAAAGTTCCAGCCTTCTCCTACATTATTGCTGCAGTCCCCATCTCCTGACTGATTAGCTTGATCTGTAGCTCAGCTGCTCTCAGCAATGCACCTACCAGTTACCCAGAGAACTGTGTGGATGCCCCATCCCTGGAACTGTTCAAGGTCCTGCTGGATGGAGCTTTGAGCAACCTCGTCTAGTGAAAGGTATCCCTGCCCATGGCAGGGGATTGCAACTAGATGACCTTTAAGATGCCTTCCAACCCAAGCTATTCTATGATTTATCTACCTGGGGACATTTCAGAAGGCTTTCTGAGTGTGTGAGCATTCCTGCCTGTCAATTTTTCCTTGTTTGTTTCGTGTTATGTATTGGACACGGTTTTAGTGTTGAAACATACTAGTTAGGTTTTCAGTGTATCCTCAATTCCTTCAGTTTTCCCTTGCAGTACTATTTGAATCCTGGCAATTGTGTTTTCTTTCTGCCCAACGCAATCACAATGGGATGGGAACTCTGGTAAGGATGTAAGGCTCCTTTTCCAGCATGGTCAGCCTGCCACCCATCAATCACCATTTTTGTCTCTGTGTTGCCACAAGGTAACTAAAGCATGGCAGAAATAAAGTGACTCATCTAAGGCCAGTTCTCATACTAGTGGGGAGCCAAGGCCAGAAGGCAAGTTGCTCCACACCATCTCCTGACTTCCTTTGAATGATCTGGAAAGCTTTTGGGTTTTTTTCCCATGTAATTGGTACTGGCTGCCCTGTGCCACTTTGAAACAGGCTCCCCAGGGAAGTGGTCACAGCACCAAGCCTGCCAGAGTTCAGGAAGCATTTGGACAATGCTCTCGGGCACGTGGTGGGATTCTCGGGGTTCTCCTGTGCAGTCCAGGAGTTGGACTCGGTGATCCTCATGGGTCCCTTGCAACTCAGAATATTTACATGCCAGCAAATACATATAACTGTCTTCCCAACAAGGACATTCTGGTGTATCAGCTGAAATACATTTATTTCGCATGTTGCAGTGAGAAGAATTTGACTGCCAAACAGGAGATTCTGTTTTAGATGATCATGAGATTGCATTGTAAATTGTTTCTTGATTGCACTGCAAAAAAAACTGTTACACATTGCTCAGCTTTGGTACAGAGATGAGTCTCCTCAGAGCAGTGCTCAGTCCATGCAAGCAAGGAAAGGAGCTTGTTACCTGCTTGCTGGGGTCCCACAGACGGTTGTTTTTTTTTGTTTGGTTGGTTTTTTTTTGTTTTTTTTTTTAAACAAACAGATATGGCAACATCTTGAGTACAGATGAGCAGGATTTGTTTAACTTTAAAAAAATCCATGTTTTTAATTTTTAATTTGTTTTTAATTTTGTTTCCCAGATCTGGTCCTCATGAAACAATTGCTAGCAATGGAGTGCTGGTGGTACGTGTCTTTCCCAAGATATTTTCTTTAGGGATTCCTTAATGTAAAGGGAAAGGAAGGGTGAGGGTTAAAGAAGCCAGTAGGCCAGTTCTTTCTCTTTCTTTCCTCTTTCCTATTTAGATACATTCAGAATGGGATATTTTATTTACCTCCTCATTTAAGATATCCCATTTGTCCCATACATCCCCATTTCAAATTTTTTTTATACTTCACCACACCACACACATACACAGACACAGAAAAAGAATTTTTCTCTGGTACTTCAAAAAGTGTACTGCTGTCTATCAGAGTGCAGTGATAAAAAGGCTGTGAAGTCATTTATTGATAATCTACCCAGCTCTTTCCTTCCCTTGGAGATGAGCCATGCTCTGTGGGTAAGTTCTGCATGAAATAGTGACTTGTCAGAAATACATTAAGTTGAAGAAGAGTGAGCACCATAAAAAAAATGAACCCCCAAAATGCTAAAAGCAATGCTTCTTAAGAAAATCCTTCCTACTACTGACTTTTAATCTTTCAGTGGCATATCTTTATTTATTTCCTAGTTTAACCCTTTGTATTTATGTTGCTATCATGAAAATGGTCCTGATTTTCTTCCTTTGTATATTCCTCGTACTGTTCTCAGTCTTAAGTCATTATCACACATGCAATTCCTGCAACTCCCTCCAAAGCTTTTCCTTTTCTTTAGTTAGCAGCTAATGGGAAAAAGCCCAGACACACCAGAGAATTCAGAACTCCAAGTTACTCCTGAGGAGTGACCAGCTCCCTATAATGAGGATGGGATGTGCTGATCTTTCTCACAAAATCCTACAATCTGTCTTTCACAGTGTCGTGAACTTTGCTGCTTGGAAGTTGAAGTGGCAGAGAAGACAAAGCAAAAATCAAGTAAGGTTATTGCTTTGTCATCTATTTACCAGTAGTTGCATGCTTACTTATGACAAGATGCCCCTTCCATATAATGTGTTAGTGAAATAAATAGTGCTTACAGTATTCAGTGAAGTTAACGTCAGGTAAACACATTAGGTTGTTATAGACTCCAACGACCTTATCTAGATAGGTGTTAATAAGGCCTATTAAATGCACAATACAGTTGAAATGCCAGTTCTGTATCACAGCAGGAATATGCAGAGTCCCCTTTCTATCAGAAGAGCATCCACTTTGCTCTTTTCCTTTTAGTGCCAGCACTTTGCACTGGGCAAAGCTATGCCGCCTGCACCCCACTTGCAATCAAGCTAATTTTTCTGCTTGATCATACTAACATTTGTCATCTTTGCTTTGCTACTTTAGAGAAGGAGCTTTCCCTCACTGTGAAGGGCTCCTTTGAGGGGACGCAGGACATCGTGCTGGGCCCCAACGGAGCCGTGAGCCCGTCATGTCCCACCGAGTTCCACTACATCAAATACGCGGAGCCAACGCTGGATGTCATGCTGCCAAAGAAGAGGCGCTACCACCCTGTATGTTGGAGTGGCCTCAGTGATGGAGGGATTTTGAGTGGCTCTCAAGAAAGTGGGAGGAAGGAGAGAGGGTAAACCCTTTCCTGGTTTTGTCCTAAAGCATGTTGTTTTCCCAGTGGTCCTGTAGGTTCAGTACAGAGACGGGCTCCCCAGTCGTGATGCTGAACTCACTGCCCATGGGAAGGAAAACGACCATTGCAGAGGTAAGCATCACTTCCAATCCCCTGGTAGTAAAGGGTCACTCAGATAGAAACCATTCCTCGTAATGTTGTCCCAGGTGGCCACTAAAAGTGTCAGAAATGTTCTGATTTTCTATTCGACTTTGAGAAAACAGGAGCTTTGTTTCTCTAGATGTTTTCTCCACAGAGGCAAGGTTGTCCCTGAATTAATCTCCATTATGTGCCAGTAGTGGAGACAGAGACCTACAGGGATGTAAGAAAATATTTTACTTCCTTCAGAACATCTTCCCCTGTTTACCCAGAGTCACTGACTCCCCCTTTGCCTAGGGTCCAAACTGAAAGTTTCTCCTCCAGCACAAAATAGGAAAACATCAATAAACCTGTCCTTAGTCAACCATATATTTAAGAGGACAGTATATTGAAATATGCTGAAAATATTAGTCATAGGGTACGTATTTTAAATAATATAATGAGAATATTGATTTAAAAGAATCATTAAGAGATCATCTCAGAACAAAGCACATTTTTTAACTTAATATGAAGATTGAAATAATGATTTTTAAGAGAGGATAAAGTGTGGGCAGAAGCAAATGCAGACTTAGCAGTCTCTTCACTGTGAGACTATGGCCAGGATGTCAAAGATGTGCTGTGTACTAGACCGTGAAGAATGGAAAACACATAAAAAATGGTAATTCAGGATGCTGCAGAAAGCTTATGAGTCATACAGGACATGGGACCTACTGTGTGAGCCTCAGAAACCTCTTACACCAGGATGCTTAATGATTTCTGCAGCCTGGAAGGATTTAGAACATGTAGGTAGAGATGTTCCACTAATGATAAGTGAATGCTTTTGGAAATATATGCCAAGATCTCAGACATCTAAGTTTGTGATTGCCAGGCCTTGCTGTATTATAAATCAAGCTCTGACCCCAACAGAAAGGGAAAATAGAAAAATTAAAATTAAAAAATTATACATTGTTGTTTTCCAGGAGAAAAGATTTGACTTGAATGTGACAGCAAAACCTTGGTAAGCAATTTTCTTCTATTCCTTTATACTTGGTTCATTGATTTTAATATTGTTTTAGCCACATGGAAATGACACAAGCAAGCATTCTCAGTCTGAAAACTAGAATGTGCTTATAATAAAACATAAAATACCATACATATTATAAAATATATAATACATAATTAGCTTTAGGAAGATTTGGCTTTAATCAGTTGATAAAACATTAAAATAAACATGTGTTTATTTCAGCATTATCCCTCTTCTTCTGACCACAAAATATTTTCTTTGGTTAG
The DNA here is from genome assembly GCA_013400575.1 of Peucedramus taeniatus. Taxonomy (NCBI): domain Eukaryota; kingdom Metazoa; phylum Chordata; class Aves; order Passeriformes; family Fringillidae; genus Peucedramus; species Peucedramus taeniatus. The sequence goes on from WBNO01021835.1 coordinate 356,308, forward strand.
TGTTAGTCTGAAATTCACAAAAAGAACAAAGCTAGCTGACAACGACAAAAGAAGAATAGTCAGATGTAAACATTTAGTTTAATCAGGAATTAAGAATTATTTTTTGCTTTACTGTCAATATTCAGTGGTGATGAACCTTGTATTCTGTTAAGTCCAATTATACTATATATTGAGTAGAAACTAAAGTAAACAAGTTAACTTGTGGTTTGATATCTGTGGACATGTTTGTTAAGGCTCGTCAGTAAACATGGAGACACTTCAGGTTATCCATAGGTATATGGAACACACAGAACTAAACAAACAGATATTTTTGTGTGTGTGTCTGACTAAGAATTCAAATGAAAATAATAATTTTGAATTCGAACAGAGTTTTCTGTCATTCATTTTAAAACAGCAAGTGGTCAGTGATAACAAGAAAATCAGTGTTACTCCACAACAGGAAAAACACCTCCTGCTTATTTATTTTACTTTCAGAGAACTTTAGAAACAGTTTGTTTGGATCTTGATTTACAATAGAAACTGGCTTTTGCAGCTCCACCTAACTCAGTTCCCATTGTGTGAATTCATTTACAAATAAGGTTATAATAGTTTGTCTGATTTTATCCAAGTCTGGTGGTGGAGACAACTCATAATTAAATTTCTTTAATAGAAATTATGGACCCAGTAGAAGAGAGAGGTTCTGTCACTGGAAGAAAAAGCAAACCCCTGGCATTTGGCAATGTAGCTCTGACCTGACCAAGACCATCTCTTGCCTATTGATGTCTTGTAGGAGCTGGGCAGGAAGAACCAGGAGGGATATTAGAGCAGAAGAGCAAAAATGCCCAGGGAAATAAACTACAATTGTGGGGCCTTAACTCAATTTTAAAATACACACCAGTGAAATCTTCCTCTGAGAGAAGATGTGCCTTACAAGTTTTCAGTCAAGGTTGATGTGGAATAGAACCTCCAGCACTGGCCCAGACAGCCTGTGCAGGTGCAGGCACAACTGGAATCCTGCCCAGTGACCCTTCTGTGCCCATCCAGGGGCTGGGTGTCACCGGGGTCTCTCCAGCGAGCAAGTTCCGTGGCCACCCTCCCCAGCGGTGCTCACCGCTAGAGGGGGATGCGCTCCCACTCCAGTTGCTCAAAAGGAGAATTTTCATTCACGTTGAATATGCCAGCCTTTTAAAATTGGGTGTTATTTCGGATTTTGAATGAGAAAACAACCTGTGAAATGGGAATCGATAGTTTCGCTTTTGACCATTTCCGTGCATTTTATAAACTTGTCAGTCTTTTAGTTGTAGAGTATTTATTTATTTATTTTTATTTGTAAATACTGTACATTGTTTCTTCCAATTAGCAATAATTAGGAATAATGGCACTAGTCTTAATAACTGACATAATTTTCTTACTTTTAAAAATAGTCAATTATTCTCTCTTGCTCCTGTCATGTTGCATCATCCTGTTTGAAGGGAAGGGTGCTGTAGATTATCTTCGATCAACATCCTAAGATTGATATGGGTGTCTTAATATTTAATATATGTGTCTGTTTTTATCTTAGTAATTGTTCATGCCACCAAGACCTGGACATGCGCTTTGGGTTTAACTTATGTTCTGAAGAGATGGCTTTCCTGGGGAAAAGAAGGAGATACGTAGCAAGTGCTCTCAAAAATGTTTTTCACCTACCACATGATCTGCAGGATCAAGAAGTATGTGTGTGCTGAGGGAATAGAACTTGAATCTCTAGTGCTTTCATGTACTCCTGTAAATGAGTGGTCAGCAGAACAGGCCACACCTATCTGTTGTGCAGGTACCAGCTGCTCCATGTGTCTTAAGCACATTTGCTTCTGCTGCCAGGGTTTGTTATTGAAAACACTAGTTGCAGTCACCATCCTTCATTACTATCAATTTGGAATTTTTCATGGTTGAGGTGTGTTCATTCCTGCCATGCTGAGCTGTCATTGGCTTGGTTCAAAAATACTGAATACATTACACGGAAAAGATTTTTTTTTCCCTTATTCCAGTTTCACTGTTTTCGAGAGTTTAGGACAAACATCTTTGAGTGCTTATTATATCTTCTGTTTCTTGCGGTTTTGAAATTCCTTAAAATAGATATAATTTAGTTTAAAATAACTTCAAGATACTGAAGAGTAACAGCATTGCTGAGGGGAGCTGAACAGTAGCTGTGAACTGAGTGTATTTCTTCATGGGATTGGCATGTGGAAGTAGTCAATGTGTGAAATAAGAGTGGTGGAGTGAGAGATGCATAGAAAATACATTGTTGCTTCCACAGAAAGTTTCTTCCCATTCATCTGTGCCTATATTTGCCTTAGAGATGGGCAAGAATCCAGGCTTGGGTTAATCTCTGAACCCATGTTAAGTCAAAGAGAAATAAGTGGCAGTAGCAGTTGTTGCTGGGTTTTCGAATCTTTCCTTCTGAAAAAGGACCTGAGCTCTGAGATCAGGACCTGGGCTGGCTGTGATGATTGCAGTGTGGGCTGCAATGTTGAATGCTGTCAGTGTGAATGTCCCTTCTTCCTTCTGCCCAACAGGTCCCTGTCGTGGCTATCATCACGACAGGCGGAGGACTGAAGTCAATGACAGGATTGTATGGCAGCCTCATGGGGCTCAAGAAGTTAAATCTCCTGGACTGTATAACATACATCAGCGGGCTGTCCGGCACCACGTGGTAAGCCAGCTCGAGCAGGAGGCCTGAGCAGGCCTTCTGAGGGTCACACTGCTGCAGAGAGCAGCTTCTAAAAGCAGACAAGATCAGGAGATTTTCTTCAAACACTATAAAAACAAGTTTCTCAGTAATAGGTCAATAAATACTAGCTTGATTTGGTGCATACTTGTTCTATAAGCAGTTCTGTACTGTGCTTATCAACTCCACTTGTTAAATGTGGAGCAGCAGTTAAATGTTCATATGACAATTACACTCATTAGGATGCTTTCTAGGTAAGTAGTTACTGTGGATGTAAGTGTGGATGCCCATAGCATCATGACTCTTCCTTTCTCCACTGAATCCCAGCTATTGTGGTCCCATTAACTTCTGAGACTGGCTCTGATTTCTAATTGGAAAAAAACTGCTGTTTTTTTGTGGGCAAAGTGTGCAGGACAGTCAGGACAGTGCACACTGACCACTTGAACCTGCCAGTTTTGTGTTTCCCTGGGCAGTGTTATTCCCTGCTCACAGGACCCACAGCTGCCTAATGTCTGATTGTCCCATGCAGAGAAGGTTGGTAAAATAGAGGATGATGTTAAAGCATAGTGATATCATAAGATTAGCACTAAGTGAATCAAGCCAAGAGACAGCAGCTAATATGAATTAATTTAAGGCTCCAAAAAACACACAAAGAAAATTTATTGTAATTTTCTGCCTAATTTGTGCTTCACAAATACACCTATGTTCACACCTGGAAGTTTTATCCCTTAAGCTTCTGCCAGTTCTGCTTAAAAAAAAAAAAAAAAAAANAGTTAAGAACAGAAAAACCCCACCTCATTCTTCAGGGCCATTTTTAATAACAGTTGTAGAAACTCTGGAGTGTTCATTCTGCTGGATGGAGCAGCTAAACTAGAGTATGCGTGAGCAGAAGGGAATCCCTAAATGTAAACCTCTGTTCTGAAAGCACCAAATTTCCAGTCTTTTTTTTGATACTTTTAACTTTTGCTGTCTGTATTGTCTTTCTCCAGGACCATGGCCAACTTATACAGAGATGCCTACTGGTCACAGAAGGACCTGGACTCACATATTGGTGAAGCCCAAAAACAAGCAACAAAATGCAAGATGGGCTGTTTCTCTATGGATCGCATGAAGTACTACAACAAGCAGCTGTGCCAGCGGAAAGAAGAGGGATACAGGACATCATTTATAGATCTTTGGGGTCTCATGATTGAGTACTTACTAAACGATGGGGTATGATGTCTGCTCCATTTCTTAAAGAACCATGTGTTTTTCCTGTAGTGGATGGAGAGGAAACCAGTCCATCATTTCAGAGAATGTACCTCAAAGCAGAGGGGAATTCTCTGTGGTAACAAAATAGCAGATTGTAGTGGTTTTGGTTCACTCCATCATAGACGTGTGCAGAAATAGTTGTCTCCTTCCTCATCTTTTTGTGAATCCATGCACAAAGCCAGGCTGGAGCCTGGGAGCTGGTGTGTGATGGTTGGTGGGGGACCTGCAGTGTTCCAGTGGTGGAGCTGCCTGGGCGCGCCACTGAATTCACCACGTGTCCTTTCCATCTCCTCTCACGTAACATTTTTTCTTCAAAACCAGAAAGACCCCCACAAGCTCTCTGATCAGCAAGAAGCACTGTGTGATGGCCAGAACCCACTGCCCATCTATGTGTCAGTCTGTGTTCGGGACAGTTACAGCACCAATGATTTCAAAGGTAAGGATGTTGTTTCGGATCCTCTGAGGCTAAAATTGGCAGTTGAGTTCCTGTCATCACTCTTCTTGGTAGCACTTTGAGAAAACAATCCTGATGTGTTAGTTGCTTTTTGGAGAAATAACCATAACCTCCATGCCTTACAATTTTAATACAAGGGTTTTGGGGAGCAGTATTTCCCTGTCTCAACATACACAGTAAAAATTCTGAGAGAAAGGCCATTTTGAGAAATATTGGAATTGTCCAATAATTGCTTTTTCTCAATGGCCAGTTATTGTTTCAATATGAAGAATGACCATATAGTTATGTTAGGGTTTGGGAAGGCTCCCAACTGAATCTGTTGCTTTTCTCATTGTTTTGTTTGTTTGTGTTTCTTTCCTATGGAGGATCAGAAGGACGAGAAGGGGAAGAGAAAAATTCAGATGAAATTTTTTATTGTTGAGGCAAGAAAATGAACCATTTCTGAAATGAAAACAGAATTACCGTCCATGATATTTCTGTGCCAGTTTTCACTCACACTGCAGTTATATCAGAAAACTGCACTTCACTTGGAGAGGATATCCAAGAAAATCAAGAACTAGCTCAGTTTCCATTAGTACAACACATAGTACAATAGTATAATTGGTGTCTTACAGAACAAATAATTTCTGAAGAGCTGAGTACCCATCTTTGTACATAAAAAAATTTTTAGGGAAGATAAATTAACTGTATTGGTGAAGTACTGTCACCTGGATGTGGCATATGGAAGGGCAGAGCAAAACTATGTTTGTGCTGGAAAACCCTGGACTGGTGTGTGCACACGGGGTATGCAAGGCCCGGAGCCTTGCCATGCCCCCAGTGTACCACCTGTGCCACCAGCAGCGCCATCATGACCAGCACAACTGCTCCTGCCTCCTCATCGCCACCATGCCCAAGCTCAGATGTCTCCCTGCAGATCTGCGTTTAAGAGTGAGGCTTTGCAAAGGCAACCTAATAAACATAGCCCGTATATGCCCATGCTTCTCCTCTCCCCACTCCTGTCTGGGAGCCCTCTAAGTGTCCCGTTGTGGCTGTATTGCAGAGTGGGTGGAGTTCACTCCCTACGAGGTGGGACTGCTGAAGTACGGCGCGTTTGTCCGCACGGAGCACTTTGGAAGCGAGTTCTTCATGGGCCGCATGTTAAAAAAGCTCCCCGAATCCCGCATCTGCTACCTTCAAGGTGATGTATAGTGTTGTTCTGGCACAGAGGCACTTTGGAGGGGTGAAATGCTGTTAACCAGTGGGTAGATAGTTCTGTCCTGACATAGTGAACACTGCCTGCTGGGAAATGGGAGTGGTAGTTTAGCCAAAAGGATGCAGTAAAAAAAAAAAAGCATATTTTTTCAGTTTCTTGTCACTGTCTTGGTAGATAGGTTGTCTGTGTCTTAGAGATGGAATAGATGAAGATCCTTAATTCTTTCATTGTAAGTAATAGCTCCCCCTTTTTTGGTTATTCTTCTGATTCCTCTCTGAATGCACTCCAACCTAAGTCCTGATAGTCAGATTTAAATTTACAATGACTGGTCATGTGGTGGCACTCTGTTTTGTCAACAAAGCCACCAGTGCCCCTGTGGCGAGGCAGAGAGGGGCAATCCTGGATGGAGAAAAGAGTGCACAGTGAAGCTGGAGCCCACTGCATGTGTGAGCCTTTAGAAGCTGTGGTGTGAGATCTTGTCTTACAAACAGACATCTGAAAAGCCAGTTCATCCCCTTGTGAGACAATTCAGGATGTTTGAAAGAGTTACTGATCAGAGTAAGTGCAGAAAAAGACAAGAGAAAGGAGAAAGGAAGATGGGGATGGAAATGAGTGTTTGTGGTGTATGTGTTATCTGAATTCTTTATTTTGCCCCTTGAACAAGTGTCTTTTTTTCCTCCTTACTTGTCTCACATTCTTTGCCGTCTTTACCATGTGGCAGAGCCATGTAGTAGGTTAGGCACAAAGTTGGTGGTAGCACAACCTGAATCAATGACATTGAAAATTAAGATGCATTTAACAGCATGCAAGTTTAGAAATATTTGCATAAAGTCCATTAAAAAATTAAGCCAGGAGGTCAAAATAGAAGGAAAAGGGCATTTGCTTGTTAAAATATGTCCTTGTGTTGACTAATTCTTTTAACAGGTATGTGGAGCAGTATATTTTCTGTGAACCTTTTACAAATATGGGGACTGTCCCACAGTTCAGAGGACTTCTGGAGGAGATGGACACAAGACAGAATAGATGAAGTTGGTGAGAAATTACTAAGCCTTTCATTTATGATCGTTTATTTTCCCATGTGGCTTTTGGCATCATCCTGTCAACTTTGCTGAAGCTGGCATCATAGGATCTTACTAAGAGATAGTGACTTCTCACACTGAATAGAGTAAGAGGAAGAGGGTAATCAGGGAAAAGCTGCTGTAATTACAACATTTACTAAAGCTCTACTGGTTCCTTCAGAGGAAGTTCTAGAGGGGTCAGACATTTCTCAGGAGGTGTTCTGGCATTAGAGTTCTCACTTAGCCATGCAGAACAAGAACCAACAGCAGAGAATATGGTACTTTTTACTGCCTATGCAGAGAATAAACCTTAATATCAACTGGTTAATCAATGTTTCCTGGGTTTTTATTTTATTACTCAGTACAGTAATTACTGCATTGTATATATACTGACACAAAGATAAATGAGGCCCAGAGGGTATTTTCTGAAGCAATACAGAAACCATGATTTTATTGCTAAATCATTTGATATGATAGTAACTACAATTACAGACATCCTGAAAAATACAGAAATACAGTGTGCAATCGTGGAAACCACCAAGTCTTTCCTGCTCTACTGTCAGCCTCTAGGGCTGACAAAGCAAATTGTCATTTCTAGAAACCACACCTTGTGCCATATTTCTGCTTTTCACCCATATGCCATCTACCCACACCCTAAACTACCCATAGTTTCTGAATATGAATCTATGCCCCAGGTTTTCCTGGGGTGCTCTCACTCTGCTGATTAAGCATATGCTCATGTAGCCATGAGTGATTATTGGGTAGCAGCTGTCACTGTTGCAATGGACCCCGTGGCTGCTGTTGTTGCCCATCTGATTGAGCAGTAGCGTATTCATCAGCCCCATTTTCTCCATGCTTGTATCTGTTTCATGTTGTCTTCCCATGAGAAAATTTAACTTCTGTCAGAACATTTTCTGAATTGCCTGATTTCCTTAAGGTGTCATTTTTCCAAGACTAAAGATTGCTTCTAATGAACTGTCTTCAGGCCAAAGCTTAAGACCGTCAGCAGAGCTTTGTCCAGCATCCATTCTTTCCCTCAGAAGAGTTTGTGCGTGTTTAGTGAATCATCCCCTGAGAACTCCTTTGCACCCGGGCAGCCAGAAAGGAACACAAGTTACCAAGCAGTTCACCAGTTTTTCTCCCCTCCTCTAGATGAAGACCCGGTGCTGCCCACAAGACCCCACGAGCTGAGGACTCGCATGTACACCCCCCCTGGCCCCCTGTCCAGCGCCCTTCGGGGGGCACTGACCGACCGCTTCTCCGTCGCCCAGCACCACAACTTCCTGAAGGGCTACCAGCTGCATAACAACTACATGGAGAACGAGCACTTCTGTCGGTGGAAAGGTGATGGCAACTGGTATTTAACTGACATCCTTTTCAGGGAGTTTTGGTGGGGGGAATTTAGGGAAGAAGCCTGTCAGACTTGGCAGGAGATAAAAATCCTCCCAAGAGAACATTTATTTTCTGAATAGAGAGAAAACTCTAACACTTCAGTGTTGTCAGGTACTGAAGACTTAATGTTTGTATTTGTTTGCTTCAGCTGAGACCTTTGCAGTCCAGACTGAGACAGTAGACTTGAGGCTGACAGAACCAAATTTAAAGTGGCAGAGAGCAGAGGGAACGTGGGAGAAAGCTTAGTTTGGCAAGATTATACCTCTAATGTCAGATGCAACTGAAATATCAAAGAAAATATCGCCTAAAAGAGAAAACTAGAAAGGCATGGGGCTTTCTAGTCCACAGAAGAGGGAGTAACTATATTGTAATAACTATTATAGTGGGAAGCATAAGTCCAAATGTATAAAGGATTGAAAATACTTTGTTCTCCAGAACAATGACAGATAGAAGATGAAACAATGACTGAAATGAAGCAAGGCAGATTTAGGTTAATTATTAGACATAGCTTATTGGCACTAATAGATGTGTCATGTTAATGCAGTATATTGCCTGGAAACTCAGCACAGATTTTTTAGAACAGGAACTTAGGTGTTTTGCAGTCCTTCTCATGCCTGTTCGCTGATCTAGTAGTGGGGCAATTAAAGGCCAGGCCTCTCGAATGGTCAGTTGCACCTTACACTTCTTTTTCCAGTCAAAATACTCACAGATCTATTCTTATTCTAAAAATATTTTCCTTTTAGACACTGTGTTAGACTCACGTCCCAACCAGCTGATGCAAAATCCTGATCAGCTGGGCATGATAGATGCTGGCTTTTTCATCAATACCAGCAGTGCACCACTTTTAAGGCCACAGAGGGAAGTGGATGTCATCATCTATCTAAGTTATACTACTGGATCACATACATCGGTGAGGATGTTCTTGTTACCATGTGTTATGTCTCCTTTTACTTGTAAATGCCCATCCTGCAGCATCCAGAACTGCTGGTTTTTATCATCTGTTTGGTTTATAAGTCTGCATTCCCCTATATTTTTCACTGTAGTGATTAATACTGTTCCTATTTCTTTCTGCCATTCCTGGACTCTTTCTTGCTGGTTTATGAACATGTTGAAGTATTCAAGGGGGTGTCAGTATGGTCTTTTCCAGAATGATGGGAGGAGCCTCTTCTGCTTTATGCTGAATCAAGCAGGCTTCCAGACCATGCGCAGGAATATTCATAAAGATGAGGAAGTTATTTCTTCTGATTTATAAAAAGAGTTAATTGAATATTAGCAGTAGATAATTTCTGGGCTGACAAATAAGATGCTACAAGTAAAATTCAGTGATGAGCATCGTCCTGCAGAAAACCCATTTCATGGAGATAAAGCTAATTAACTGTCTATAAGAGCTGGCAGAAAAGAAGTTTGGATCTTTTTATGTCAGAAACTGAGGTTAGTTGAAAACTCACTGTTAAGCTTTTTGGCCTTCCTAAGTAGAATTACATTTTGAGAATGAGAACAGCTGTGCTACTGCTAATCATCTGTATGTTGGATGAGACAGATGTAATGAAGTTTTATTTCAGCTTCATTCATTGCCCAGATAAAACTTATAAAAAAAAGGCTGCTACAATTTTAAGTACTTTAGTAGAAACCTTTTTCTGCTTGATAGTGTTCACTATTAGATGGTGCAGAGTAAATAATACAGTGTATATTAGTACATGATATTTTATTAAACATGTCAGGGAAAAGATACAGCACAGCCTAATACTTCAGATTTTCTTGGTAAAATATTAATCTCAATTAACACTGTGCCATAATGACTGCACAGGCAGAGATATGATTGCACATTCAAACTTAACTTTTTTATCTCCTGGCTTCCAAGCACATAAGATACCTTAAACATTTTCTTGCTGGGATTTCCTTCTCTAGTTAATTCTATCCAATGTATTAACACAGGCTCTTTCATTTTCTAAAACTAATGCTTTACCCTAAACTTCTGCAAATTGCTTCAATTTTTTAAAAAAGCAATGTGCTTGGTGAATTCTTTAATTCTGAAATTGTGTTTACAGCTTGTGATTAGCAATGGGGTCACTATGTGTGGTAATTATATATAGAGTAACCCTTGATAAGACAGAAGTCACCCTGTGGATCTGAATCACTAAACCTTAATAGTAGATGACAATTTGGGACCTTTGGACAATGAAGTTGATTTCCAGTGCTGACCATTTTTGTGATCCTCCAGTCTCTAGATAAGGCGTATAAATACTACTCAGAGCAGAAAATCCCATTCCCAACAATTTCTTTGACTGATGAAGATAAGAAGAATCTGAAGGAGTGCTACATCTTCCAAGATTCAGATTTGCCAGGGTGTCCGATTGTGATTTTTCTTCCCCTTGTGAATGATACCTTCCAAGAGTACAAAGCACCTGGTAAGTTACAAGTAGTGGCAAAGCATTAAACAAAAGACACCACTGCTTCCCTGACTCAGACAGAGACCTCTTCTTTGCTGCTGGTTGTCTTTGCTTGCTGAGTTTATGGGGGAGCACTTTAGCTAATTAAACTTATTTTCCCCATCCCTGCCAAAGCTATTATGTTCACTCGTGTCTTCATTGTGGCCTTAAGAGAACCAACACAGCCTGTGTCTTCTGGATGGTGTCTACTTTCATCTCTCTCCCATTTGTTACTTGAAGTGGTCCTACCTAATTGCAAAAGCTTTTTTCCTGTGAAAGGTATATCTCTCTTGGATTATTTCCCACTGCATATATTGTCTATTGTTCAGGTTTTAATTCTACTCTTGAGGAACCATAGTGTCACATATGAGTGGTGGGGGAGAAAGAGCTTGGCTTTCAGTCTGAACTCCATTAATGTTAAGATCAGTGTGTCTCATCAGCCCAGGGATCATTTTACTGACTGCTGTGTTCAGGGCCTGTCACTCCTTTTCTGCCAGGTCATCTGCTTTGTACTCCTCTTCTTTACTGCAGGCTACTAGGATGCATTTGCTCTGCTCCTTGGTAGCAGGGAGGTTAAGCCCAAAATACTGCTGTTGTGGAATTTGTGTGACATAAAAATCAGAAAGGCAGAGATAGATCATGGTGGCAGGTACCCTGGACTTTATTCAGCATTGCAGGAACTCTCAGTTTCCACATTTTTCTGTTGCTTCTTTCTCTTTTAAATTCTATTCTCTTAGTAGCAATTGATCTTCCTTGGCTGAGGTTCATAGAAATCCCAGCTGCCCAGGGTAAGACCTGCAGTGCATGGACAGTGGATTTTGGAGTGCCCTTTCAGGCTGACATCCTTGCCTGATCCATGGCTTTAATGAGACAGGTGTTTCTGAGTAAGCTGTAGATGAACATGGCGATGCCACCCTCACTTCTCCCCTGCACCCTCCTTGCTTCAGATTCACAATGTTCTCTTGACAAGGGTGGCGATATATGACCTGCATTGTTTGCATTTAAACACTGTGAATTTTCTTCAGGAGAAAAGTCTTGCTCTTTGACACTTTATGGACACTGGTTAAGATAAACATTTTGTCATAGCAACAACAACTCTTTCTCTCCAGGTGTCAAGCGCTGTTGCTCAGAGATGGAGGAAGGCCAGCTGGATTTGACCAGCTGCTGCTCCCCCTACTGCATGTTCTCGGTCAGATACACCGATGAGAACTATCGCAAGCTGCTGAATCTCAGCGAGTACAACATCCTCAACAACTCTCAGATGATTATGCAGGCCTTGCAGACAGCGATGCAAAGGAGAAGGCAGAAAATGTGCTGATTGCCCATCCAACTGCCCTTAACTTCTCAGGGTTTTTCATGCCCTAGGACCCAGAAGGGACATAGCTTTTTCAAACACTGGCCATTCTGCACTACAGAAACAACCCCAGTTGGTGCAGTGGTTTGCTGGGGTTTCTCCATTCCCAAGAAGTGGTCTCTATAAGCAAAGACATTGTGTGGGAGATTTTTACTTACATTTTGTTACATAAATTAAGGTTGTCGGTAGAACGCTCTTTGCCTAAAATACTTGTTAGATTTTTTAAATAGTATGATTTTAAGCCTAACTTATTATAATATATGACTTAAAGGAAAATAATTTTTTTATCGCCACAGTGCTACAGTTATACAACACAGCCAACACACCTACAGGCCATAAGAAGGGAGTATAAACTTCTGCTCCCACAATTCTGCTTTGTGGAACACAAGATGCAACCAGCCCTCGAAAACAAAGAGAACCTGAGACACAGTGGAAGCTGGTATTGGATCCCTGGGTCAACTCCGTTTTGCAAGTGTCCCAAAGAGCAGCCGCAGAGGCTGGAAATGTAAACAGGGACAAGTGTGTGCACACAACCAGCTCCATGATTTGCATCCACATCCTGGGCTCTCTTGGGCTGTGAATGAATCATATGTGATGGGAAGGAGCAACTTAGGAGGAAGTGGTGTAAGACTTTCCACTTTTTTTTTTTTTTTAAGCAAAGGGTATGATTTGGGCACATCAAAATTCCCTGTTGATTTATGTCAGTTTTAATTGGTTTGTACTGAGACAGTATATAAAACCTTCATACTTCAATTTGAAGCTTTCAAAATAAAACACCCTGGCTCTTGTTTTCCCTGTTGAGTTACTTCTCATAATAGAATACCATTCTTAAATTAAAAAGAGAAAGTACTTGAAAATATTTTACTTCCAATAGACAATGAAAACTTTGCTGTGTTACTCAGTGTAACCATTTAGGTCATATGCCTATTAAAAAAACCCATCTTATTTGTTCTTATTTGTTTAGTTCTGCCTGTACAAACTGAGTAAAAGTGAGTCAGTAGTCTAAAACAACTAAGACCATCTTAAAACAATCTGAAGACCATGCATGGGATCTAGCACAAAAACACCAATTACATTTGTTGTGGGCTTGCATTTTTAAACTTCCTTCCTTTTTCCTTTTATTGAAAGTGCCTTTTTTAGAACTGTTCTGAACTGTGCTGAGGGTGAGCTGTAAAAATTATAAATCCATGACAACTTTTACATTCCAGGAGCAAGTCAAATTGAAAACACACTTTATTAATAAGTTTTGTCTCCTAAAGACAACTGGGAAAATTTTGAACAAAGAGTCTATTCAGTCAGAAAAAATGTCTATCAACTACATATTATAATGTAGGACTAAAATAAACCAGGGAAAATGCTTGGGTAAGTTGAAACATTTCATGTTAATATTTCACAAAACGTCTTTGTTTTGAAACATAACTTCTTTTTAATAGACTGCCTACCTCGTCAGCCCAGGGAACCCAACCTGAAAATAACAGGGTTCATTCACAGCCAAATAACATGTTTGGCTTGTTATAAAATGACACTCTGAGGGTTTTCATTTTAGCAAGGAGTGATGACAAATTATCTTTACAAATTGGTTCACAATGGCTTTTCCAACATTTTAGTCATTTCTTATGTCAAAAAAAAACTTACATTTTTGTGCAACTGTAGCCTAATATTGCCAGCCTAAAGATCACGGCATAAATATTAACATTTGAAACTTGTCAGGTTTTGAACAACTATGCACTTCTGATTTTTTTTTTTTTTTATTATATGGTAGTTTCACTAGTCATAGCCAGAAATGTAATGCTATGTGCTCTGCATATAATCCTGGGAATTGCCTCCATTTTTACCTGAAAACCCTGCTGTGAAAAAGTAAACACACGTTTTAGCCATAAACTCTTGCTGCCTCCAGTTCTGAAGAAATGTTATTTACATGCAAAAATTTTGTGTATACAGTACAAGACAATAAAGGCTTGTTTGCAAAGTGAAAATTCTGCCTTGCTCCACATATTCAGGCATTTCAGTAATATGCTTCAGGTTCACAGTGTGAACATTCCTTGTTCCTGGAAAACAAAACTGCTTTTATCTCTGCAAAGAGCATACCAAATACTTGCTGTGAGCATCATGGATAAAGGAATGTCTCAGAGACAGATCGCAGGCGTATGGAGTGAACCATGGTCCCTCCCTCATGCAAGGGCTGTCTCTGATGTGGATTACAAATGCTCTTCATGAGAATGAGAGTTTTTTGGCCACTGGCACTGTGGGAGTGAAAGCCTCAGAGGTCCAGTCCTTGTAAACAGTCTGGTTAATAGTTTTGCCCTCCAAGGAGATGTTATAGTAAAGCACTGTCTTTAAACATGACTGACATGCCAATGCTGCCAATTTTCTGTGACCTAATGAAAAATGCATTTCATCAAGCTACAGCATTGAGCTGGCACCCAGAGGAAAAATGCCACGTGTGTAGACACAACAACTCTTCATGGCGTCACAAAATACCCTATGGCAAAAATGTATTCTACCAAGTTGGCTGTGATGACTGTTGATATTATTTTGCATGGGAATGTCCAAAGGGGACCAGTGCTGGCTGGTGGCTGTTTGACCAGTAAGCTCAAGAATGCTCAGGCAATGAGCATCTTTTTGCTCAGAGATGATGTACTGGGGGAGCAGGGAAGCCAAAAGCATCCCTTTCCCCAGAAAGTTTGATCTATTATGATCTATTGATGATGCAACAGTCTTTGGCTGCCTTTTCTAATCCTCTTCCAGTGAGCTGTGAGCTGTGCCAGTTTCAATGGCACAGGGATCAGCTGTGTGTGGAGAGGAGCAGGTGTCCTGCCCCAGCATTGGTGTCACAGTTGTGCCAAGGATTTTGGGGAGGGCAGCGTGAGGTCAGGGCTGAGTTTTTCATCTGGCTGGCAGGTTTCATTGGGTCAGACACAGGCACTTAAATGCAGCTAGTTTGCAGCCAGAGTCAGTTTGAGCTAGGAAACGGTGCAGAAGTATTCATGGGTGTGGAGCTAAGCTAAGGAAAGTCATTGCTTCAGGATTCTACATCTAAACACAAAAATAACAATAACAAGCCATAGGAAAGGAGAGAGAAGGAATACAGTGACTTGAGGAAAGAACCAACCCTGCTGGACCTTGGCTGAATAGATATAAACCACCATATGAGTGTGCTGCTCTGCATGCCTAGACCTGGGATTGTAGGGACATATGGTTCAGAAAGCCTTAAACTGTTTTTTGCAATAACTAGGTTAGTCTGAGATCAATAGTGTTCTCTTTTTTTATTTTTTCCTCTCATTAGCTGTTTTATTTTATCTGCTTACTGTCACAGGTAACCTAAATGCAATTTATGTACAGTTGCTGTATGTTATTGCAGAGTATATATTTCTGTGGGCTTTGAGGTCTTGCTAAGGTGAAAGTTCAGTGCTCAGGTAAGAGGGCATCCTTCTCTTATGTTTAGTTTTAAACCTGCCATTGGCCAGTATAGAGCAAAGTGACTCAAACAATACTTCCACCTACTATATAGGCAAAGGTATTTTTTCCTACTTATTTGACCACAGGATTCAGCTTCCTACCATAAGAAAATGGGAGGGGAGTAACTGGTTTTAAGAAACCAGTCAGAGGTGGGGCTCTGAGTCAGTTTATTAAATAGTTGCTCACCTGCACCTGGGCCATTTGAACCATTGGTGTCTGTGGAAGCTGGGAGATGTGAGATTGCACTGCCACAGATAACACTGGACGTGTGTGTGAACGCGACCACAATGGACCAGGATGGCATTTTGTCTCAGGTAAGAAGGGTGCAGAGCAAACCAAGGCATCTGGGATCTTGAGTGGTTGTGCTGCATGTAGTGCAAAGATGATGCTGCTTTCCTGACCTACCATTGGCTATAATGACTCTATGCAGGATGAAGAAAGTCAAGGCTTCAAGACCTCAATATTGAAACTTTTAAAGTTATAGTAAACCACAGAAAGAAAAAGCTACTTGCGGAGTAATAGCTTGTTTACAAGGGAACATTTTGAATATTTAGGGGTTTTATTAATTAGGGGTTTAATTAATTTGAGTTACATATTAATAGATGCAACTTTAGAAAAAGTATTAAGTAACACAGAGGTGTACTTCAAGATGAAAGATTAATGACAGGGTGTGTTTATGGGAGACAGGTTTGCTGTCCCTTTAACAGTCAGGGCCAGGAGCTGCTTCTCCTCCCCGTGTGTCATGAAGGGCGGACCTTACCCGGCTGCTACGCCTCTGCTCAGGCTTAGTGGGGCAAGCACAGCCCAGGCAGTGGCACCGGGCACCCCAGGAATCCCCAGTTCCTGCCTGGGCTCTACAGCCAGCACTGACCATGGGCTCCCTGTCCCTGTGGCTCTGAAGTTCTCAGTTCCCAAAGAGGATTGCCTTTAAGAGAAATGATGTTTTTTTCAGGGATAACGTTGGCCCTTCTTGTTCCAGGAGCTGATCACTCAAACCTCTCAAGAAGGAGACGTAACTATGCAGCTGAATCCTGATGGGAAACAGGGGACTTCTCTTACAAAGGTACCGCAAAGGAGAATTTCAAAAGGAAACTGTAAAGGGGACTTCCCTGCTGGGTGGAGGCTGGGTGAAAACAGATAGGGTTCAGCACCTGCCAAACAATGTAATTAGCTACTGTAACCCATTCAGTTCCCTCCATGAGACACTGTCCCGCTTATCGCTTTGATCATTCCACTTACATAGTCTTGCTTCATGTTAAATTCCTAGTGTGGCTTCCTGTCCTTGGCACATGATGAACAATGTCTGTTTAAACAAGACTAATATCTGTAAAAGGATGGGTTTTGATAGGCTTTCTCTACAGAGGTCTTGCTAAAGCACAAGGACAAGTTTTCTGCCAGTGTAGATAGCAGAAGCTGGGAAATTATGCCATTTATTCTCACAATAGTATGGCAGCATCTCAAAGTGGATTTTCAACACTTGATTTCCTGAATTAACCCCTCTTCTGGCCTCTAGTAAAAACTAATAGATTTCCAGGAGCCTTCAGACATGAAGTCTCTCCTCTAGGAAATGAGAGGATTAGATGTGCTAGAAAAGATTTTTACCTTTCCTCTCTCTAGTTTGAGGCCATTTAGTAATAAACAAGCTCTCCCTTGTTCTGTTTTGTGATGAGTAAAGTTGCTGAGCAACAGGAGTTGTGTTCACAGTTTAAGGAACAGCCAACCTTTTCTTGATTAGCTGAATGGAAAACCCAAAGATGAGAAAATACACCCTGCAATACAACTCTCTACATTTCAGGGGTTGCAGCAGTTTCAGAAGAACACACCAAACACCTCAAATTTTTTAGGCAAAACTCACAAAGCTGACAGGATTTTGATCATTTGTTATTTATAGCTCTGTGATGTCTAAGCCAAGCCTCTTTGGTCATGACAGGGCACATCCACATGCCTGAGTATTTTATTCAATCTGCACTGCCTTCTTGGCACATTGGGATTACCACGAAGGTGGCTCCAGGGGATGTGATCCATGAAACTGAGTTGAGCTCTTCCAGGAATTGCCTTCTCCAAAGCCAGCATCAGTTATTGGTTCTGTAATTACTGAGCACTTTCTGTACCTGCTTCATTTCTGTGCCTTTAGGAGTCAGGTTTTAGACATGAATTCAAATGTCTCTGGTAGTCTGATCCACAGTTACTCTTGGGACCCTTAGCAGTAACCAACACTTGATTTGCACACCCAGTGACCTTCTGTGGAGCTGCACAGCACAAACATTCTTGGTGTCTTTTCCCACAGCAGGATACTTTGGTTACTTGAAGGTTGATTTTACCTGTTTCTTCATTAGACAACTTGCTAACTGTCCCCAGTCTCCACATCATTGCATTCATTAGCCCTGGCTGCCTGCATTGATACACTCAGGTTAAACATTTGGAGAGACTTCACATGGACGTATATTCCATTAAGCCTATGAACACTGATGCACTTCCCTCTTTGTGAATGAACATTATTAACAGAGCACATACTGAATTCTTCTGCTCAGAGAGTCCCTCTAAAAGTCTTGCCCTCCTTTCCTGCACTGCCTGTGTCACACTTCTCTCCCAGTGTCATGCTAATGCCACTTTAGGCCTGGCAGTGGTCTTTTATAGTAATTTTGCAGTATAGGTGAAATCTTTACCTGTCCATGGCCCTGTAGTTGTACTAAGTGCCTTTCAGGTCTTTTGGAGTAAAATTTTCCTGCAGATTTATTATCCAGCATGTTGTGTCTTTTCCCCCCTCTCCATGACAGTAGAAATAATAAGTTATGTGGAAGGTATTTATTTGTTTATGTTATGGTAAAGGGAGAGGAGATATGAACTCATATCTCCAATATGAGATCAGAACAGCAATATGAGAGGCTAAGAAGTCATGCATGAAGTCAGAAACATTGGCTAATATGGAAGAGAGAAGCTGCAAGTAAAAATAACAGTTTCTTATCAGGTGTAAAACACTGTTTACACTTCTTAGGCAAAACAGTGCAAAGAAGCTTGAGATGTGAAGAGTTTACGTACTTCAAAACCAGAGAGAAATTTCTCACAAAAAGTCAGAGGTCACCTTAGCTAAAGAGGGCAGCTATATCCCTGTAAATGAAAAACTCATGCATAGTAAGTAGCATGGTGGAAGTGCAAAGCAGCAATTTCTTTCTCGGATCTTAAAATCAGTTTGGGGATCAGAGGTCAGCATTTAACTCTGCAGAGTACTGTACATTTAAAAGAATAGGAATATGAGAAAATCATATCTCATAGGCCAGGTGACTGAATATATGTAATGACTGGATAGAAGGTAATCACCACAATAATAGTTTTATCACTCGAAGAAGGTCTAAAGCATGTCTTCATTTTCTGCCTTGTAAATTTAAAAATTAAGTCTTCTCCCAAGTTGGGACTGAATCTGAGCATATTGTGCAGCCAGGTTTTAGATAAGAAACAAATAAATGCTCTAATAAGATAAGTCCTCATATCATGCTACAGAAGAAAAGAAGTATTTCAGTCTAGTACTTGATTTAGATGTTAGCAGGAAAACAAATGTTTTGGACATTTCATAATTGTTCCTGAGTTGGGAGTTTATCTCTCTTGATCAGTTCTGTCTTCTAAATACACGATCTAACTTTAGCATTCATTCCTGTCTTTTGTATGTTTGGCTTTTTCCCTGCAGATAGAATCCTCTCTGTGTTACTTACTGACTGTAAGGGTCATAAGAGCAAGAAACATTCACCAGGCAGATGTCTGTAAGTATCTGTAGTGTTCTATAGAGGTGCTCATGGAGGTCCCTCTCACCCCTGTGGGCTAATAACTAGTCCTGCTCCAGGAAAAGGTGCTTTCTAGATTTCTTCCATGAATGGAGACAGTTCTGTTGTTGGTGTGCTGGTTCCAGCAGTGAACATAGAGTGTGTTGCTCCTCTTTGAATCAGCACATGTTCTGAGCTGAGGTAACTCCATAAGGTCACAGCTGTGCCTATCACACACATTTCTATGTGTCCCCAAAAGGAGCAGTAAAAGCTCTGCAATCTGTTGAAAGCAAAAAAGTGTGGAAAGATCTCCCATGTTTTCCTCTGGAGTATATTTGTGTGGCAAAGAACAAAAAATGGTTGCATTAATTGAGTAAATACTGAAAGATGAGAAGACTTATCTCAAATTTAGCTTGTATTCAAAGTTTTCTATGTGTGCCAGCATTCCCAGATAAAAACCCATCAGGTGTTGTTACATTTTGTAGCTCCTCTGGCTTCTGCTGGCCTGGAACCAAAATATAATGGAAGATTGTATCTTTACTTATGCAGAAATCAGAAAGCTTTTTCTTAATAATCTGTTTGGCTAAATGAGAAGATATCACTTTGTTTCCTTAATGCTTGCTGCATTTGTCCTGGATTTTTTGTCCTTGGCTAAACTGATTGTTTGATGACATAGAAGGAGGAGAAAATCCTTCGCCTTTAATGTATTTTTTATGTTTCTAATCACATTTATTTAGAGAAGAGTCATGTCACCCTTCCTTTTTCTCCATTTCTCCTACCTAAATTGTATTGTTTATGTTGAACAAATACACTATTTTGTATTCTAGTGTATCTCTTTGAAAACTGAACTTCATATTCTTCAATTAATTATTTCTTCTAGAGCAAAGGCTAATTTTAGATGTGTTTGTGTTTTTAATACAGTGAGCCAAACTGATTGCTACGTGAGCCTGTGGCTGCCAACTGCTTCAAATGACAAATTTCAGACTAAAGCCGTCAAGAATTGCAAAGATCCAGTCTGGAATGAAACCTTCTACTTCAGGATCCAGAGTCAGGTCAAGGTACTGAATTGGGACTTTTCTGGTAACTGACCAAGGGAGCTACTGAGAGGTTTTATCCTTTTGCAAAGGGACATAAACAATTTTCTCAATAGGCAAGGAAAGATGCAGAAAGATGTTAGAATAACTCATATCCTTATGATGGTTTTCCATGCTGTGAAAGATGATTGTCTCTCTCAGCCATAGGCAGAATGTGGCATTTGAAATGTCTGTGATTTCCTCTCATTCCACCTCATAGGTGCTGACATGGACTTGATTTCCTTTCCACTTCCTTCCCTTCCTGTTCTTTTTCTTTCTGTCCTCCCACTTTTCACAACAGCTGACTAAAACAGTTGTGCCCAGGATTTCTTGTTTTGAATAAAACCTGACACATTCCTAAAGTCCTTTCTTTCCTTTCCCAGAATGTGCTGGAGCTGGCACTCTATGATAAGGACGTGGTTACTCAGGATGACCACCTCTTCACAGTGTACTTTGACATAGCCAAACTTTCCCTGGGAGAGGAAGTCTTCATGCACTTCAAGTGTGATTCACAGGTGAGGTCCGAAGTAAGAAGTGAAACAGCTTGGCAAGAATGCATTTGTTAGGTTTTCTGTCTAAAACATTATTTGTAAAATTTTGCCTCTTTTCTTTGTTGTGTGTCAGCTGCCTAGCCACATAAAAATAAGTTGGTTTTCACTCTGACATGGGAAAACCTCTTTACACTTGGATCTGTGCCTACAGGGTTTGGTGTTGGCCTCAGAGGCTCACAAATTTCAGGCGTATTGGTGAAATTGTCACTTTGCTGAGCCTGTCCCCATCGAGGGTCAAGGAGGGTGTCCATGCCAGTAGCTGATGCTTTTGTCATAACCTATTACTTAGCCTAATAATTAGGAAGTAAAAACTCCATGATAAGAACTAAATGTCAAACCAGACTAGTTGCCAATTATGGAATGTGGCATAGGTGTTTAAATAAAGCCTAAGTCATGCCACCCAGCTTGGCAGCAAGAAATACTCCTCTCTTGAATGTCCAGGGAGACTGAAAGTTGTACATCCCATCTCCCAGTGTGTAATGTCTGTCATTCTCCTTGTCCAGTTCTCTTCCAGTTTCTTGTGCATTACCTTATCTACATACACCCAAGCTTCACACTGCACTTCATTGTCTTTAAATGCCTTGACAATTTTGTTCCTTGCAAAATACCAAAGGAGCAGTGTGTGGACTTCACTAAGCTTTGGTGAAATTAAAACTTTGGCTAGTTGTACCCCGCTGATCACTTTGTGTGGTTACAGGTGCCATATCCAAGCCTTCTTTTTGTGTTTGCACAGCTGCACCAGTTAGAACTCATACTCTTCAAGCCTTTGTAAACTTTTTTGTCCTAAGTTATTAACTTCTTGGTGTCTTTAATTCAGTGGGTAATTTGAGCAACTAAGCAGCCTACAGCATGATCTCACGTTGCTGTTCATCATCCCTTCTGTCTCCACTTTTGTTTTCCTCTTGCCTGTACTTTCTTTTCCCTGAGGATTATACTCTTTTTCACCACTTCACAGACCAGGCCTTAATGTCAGATTGACCTGTGTTCAACTTGTTGCCTGACAAAGAGGTTTTCCTCTTCCACAACTGCTTTGTATGTCACCATTTCTCTTCCTGACACCAGAAGGCTTTGGCCCTCCCCTTCAGCAGATCCCCTTTTTTTTTGCTGGCAGACTCAGAATGAGACATCTCTTCCTAGGTCTGTCCTGTAGGCCCCAGCAGAAGCAGGCAAACCAAACAATTTCTGTGTTAAAAATGCTATGACAGCCATTCACAAGCTTCCTATCAGTAGGGAATCTTGAGGCTCAAGCCACACAGATGTGAGGTGCTGTGTGCCTCTATTTTAAATGCTCTGCTGGTCACAAACAGTGCATGCATACCCAGATTGTGAGAATGAGAAC
Organism: Peucedramus taeniatus; assembly: GCA_013400575.1. NCBI lineage: Eukaryota > Metazoa > Chordata > Aves > Passeriformes > Fringillidae > Peucedramus > Peucedramus taeniatus. The sequence continues at coordinate 378,298 of WBNO01021835.1, forward strand.
TTGCATTATGAGAACTAAATTAGTAAATTAGTACCAAAATCATTTTCCTTTCTTTTTTTCCAGAGACGAGAGGAGTTGGAGGTGGGATTTGCCTTGGATAATATGTGAGTAAATCTGAAATGCAACATTACCTGGAACAAAAAGAAACAGCAGTTCAGAGGCATGAAATAATCCAGTCTGATTGTTCAGAGTGCATCATTCCCAAGGAATCTGTGCTATGAGCTGTGTCGACAAATGGGTGAATGCCAGGATGACCTTCCATGAACTTCAGGCAAACAGGGAGAACACCCTGAAACCTTTCCTTTGTCTAATGTAGTGAACATTATTTAAGACCAGAATGTTGCTGGTTTGTTATACACTTGTGTTTGAGATCAGCAAGAGGGTCCACCTCCCTTCAAAACACAACATGGACTAATGCACTGGATTTCTGATCCAGAGCCTTTATTGTTCTATCATCCAACAAAGCACGATTTTTTTTAAAAAAGTGGATTCCATGAAACCATCCTTGGCCTCAGCTTGGGACTCAGCCTAAAATCACTACATGGTTTGGCCTCAGAGCACCTTTGGCATTTTTTTTGCTGAGCTCCAGGACTGGATGAGCCAGTAGGGTGACAATTGTGCCTTGACATAGTAGAGTGAGGAAACTTGTGTGACTTGTACAACTCCCGGGACTTTTCTTTCAAATCCAATATGCTGTTAAAAATATGCAAGAGGAAAATCAGGAGATGGGTGGGGCTCATTAACTATTCTATAATTTTAATGAGTTATTGTAAATGCATTTGTCTTTCTGTTTCCTAGTTCAGGCCCTCCTGAAACCATCATTACTAATGGAGTGCTAGTGGTGAGTGTTGTATTTCATCATCTTTCTTGTCCTGTTGCCACACTTGTTTCACTTGACTCACGGTCATCAGGGCAACATACCCCTTGACTGAGACAGCCAGCACTGAAACATTGCCATTTCCCCCTTCATCATGACACATCCTTGTGGATGGCACCTCTGGAGACGCTGTGGCTGGAACAGCGTGGGGATCCCTCATCCCAACACCCCTTCACTGTTGCAAAGGAAACACATGGAAGTGGTTTAGGTCTGAGACATCAGTGCAGCAGTGAATTCTTCCTTAGACATCCCTCCTCCCAAATTCCCATACTGCTGAAGTGAGAGGGTTTGTCCTGTCCCATGTACATATAATTTCCCACATTCATACCTGTGCTTTTTACACAGGGACTCCCCATCCCTAACATTTTCTTGTTTATTATCTTTGCTTGCTTGTGAATTATGTTTAAAACAATCCTTGCATTCTTGGGATCTTGAAAGTACTGTTTTTCATTTTGTCCTCATCTTCTCCCTTCTGCAAGCCCTGTTCATCCACACTGCACTCCTGCCTTACCCTGGTTGTGTCCTGTTTAGACTAGGAAACAGAAAGTCATATTGGAAAAATCCCTGCCATAATGCATTTTACTTTCATGTCTCAGAAAAATGTGATAATTTTTACTGTTCATGTCTCACAGTCCCGCAAAATCTGCTGCTTAGAAGTTCAGGTGGTTGAGAAGAAGAAGAAGAACAAAAAGGAGAAAAAATCAAGTAAGGCTATTTCTCCATCAGCTACTTTTAACTGATGTGCTAATATTATGAACACAATTGGCTTAATGTAAGAATTTAAAAGCCCCAACAAATCCAAAACATGAGAACAGCCTTGTGATATACTCTGTAAGGATTTTTGTTGCCAGTTTTGATGAGAAAACTAATCTGTGTCTGCTTTTGTGTCATTTCCTTAGAAAAAGAATTCTCCTTTAAAGTGCAAGGCTCTTACGAAGGCACCCAGGACATTGTGCTGGGATCTAATCTGATCTTCAGCTCCTCCTCTCCTGCCAAATTCCACTATGCTAGATACAAGCAGCCAACGTTGGATGTTACACTGCCAGGGAAGAAACTGCCTCCCTCCTCAGTATGTTACAACTGAGCTTTAAAAAGCATAATAATGGCATGTAAAATATTAGACACCATAAATACTAACATTAATTTGCATTGTGGGCAGAGAACAACATTATTTACAATATAAACTTTATTTGTATTTTTTCAGCACTCACGTGTGTATGATACAGGCTCTCCAAATGTGGAACTTCATTCCATTCCAAGTGGAAAAAACATGATCTTAGCAGAGGTGAGTGCCTGCTTTTTTAGTGGGAGAGTCTGAGAAACTTGGATGTGGAAGTTTGCATCCCCCTGATGATTACCATGGTACTTTCTGACAATGAAAGCCTGTAGACAAAAATACCACAGCCTAACAGTGGTAGGTCTTTCAGCAATTAGGCCAGGTTGTGCCTTGTTCTGTTTGAATAGATGTGGGGCATCTTGCTACACCATCCTACACCATCCATGTGATCTTACTTCACATTAATGTTGAGGCTCTGCTCTTCCCCTTCTCGCACAGCAGCGGGGCACTTGAAGTGACTGAGGAAGCATCAGACTCCTGCTGATGCTGATGATGCTTTACAAAGCACTTTTAGATTCATGCTTTAAAAAATCCTTGTAGAATGAAAGGGTCACGACTGTTGTGGGGTATAAGCCACAGAAAGGGGAGAACAAATACTGCTGTGCAGAATCATAGTCCCAGCTGGCTGCCTAAGAGGTGCTGTTAGTAGAGATGGGTAAGGTGTACATTATCATGACTCTGTAAACAGCAGTTATCCTCAGATAACATTTACTAGACAACATTAGAAATTATTGAACAACTTCCCTTTCAGTAAAACACTGCAGTCAATTTGCATATGCTGCTGGATTATTCAAGTTCCTGATTATTCAGAGCTCCTGATTTGTGCCCACATCTCGAGGATGGCACAAGATAAAATTCCTCCTCAGGCTGCAGGGAGGAAGCAGGTTGTCAGCACTCACATTGTTCACATTCTTGCTTTCCAGGATAAAAGATTTGATTTATATGTGAAGGCAGAAGACTGGTAAGAGACGTGGCCACTCTTGGAGATTAACTTTTACTAAGCTGAACTCATCTCACCCTATGCTCTTTACTGGGGAGGAGGCACTCACAGCAGGACTGTAGGTGGTGTGACCAGGTGATGTGGCATTCACATGAGCTGGAAGCAGCTGCATGTAGTGTAGTGTAATACATGTAGATAACCCACACTGAGGTGTGAATAATGAAAAAATATGCATAAAATAGAAAAAATAGTATTACAAGTCAATTATGCTACCCAGTGTTATGCTCAGCAAAGTCTTTTACCTTTTCTTTAACACTGGGCTAGAGCACAGCTGATCACCTGGCATTGTTGATTATGAAATAGGAAAAATTTCTCCCTAATTCAAGAAAGTATGAGAAGTTTTTTGTATAGCTCTCAGTTCACTAAAACATGAGAGAATCTAGACAACAGATCTCAGTTCACTAAAATATGAGAGAATCTAGACAACAGATATCTCAGAAATTAGCTGCAGAAATGTCTTTCCTTAGGTTTTATTTTGATAAATTTAGAAATTTATCTGTCCTTTTTTCTATCCTTTCATGCAGCATTGTATACTTGCTTGGGAGTGTAGGAAAGGGACCTCCTGTAAATGTAGTATTTTGTGGCTCAGGTTCATTTTATTGCATTGGAAATTCTGAGTTTGTCTACCAACAATAAAATGAAATATTCTTTTTTCCTGATCTCTGCCTTCAGCCCAGATCACCTTGATGTGCGTTTAGGATTTGACCTCTGCATACAGGAGCAAGACTTTCTCTGCAAAAGGAAGAATTATGTTATTCCTGCTCTGAAGAAGGTTCTGCAGCTGGAACAGGATCTGCTGGACCATGAGGTCTGTAGGGAAAACATATAAAACATCTCACCAGTGCTAAGCAGTGAGAGCTTAATGGCATAATAAAGCCTCTTTTCCTTCTCAGTTAAAAGTTTTTCTGATCTTTCCCCATCTTAAAACTTATGTAAACCTCCAATACTGCCCCATACTTCTAAATTCACCCTGTTGTTTTGGTCCTTTGCAGTTGCTATCCTGAGTTTAACCCTTTTCCTGCTACACCTTCCTTGGAAGCCAGACCAGATATTCCTTATGTAGGAATGGCTTCTTCCACACTCTTTATTATTGTTATCCTTGTTGATAGTCCCTCCTCTCTTCAGCCTGTGAGTTTTCTTTCTAATTCATACTTTTTCAACTGATCTTTTTCTCTCTTACTGTCTTTTTTGGTTTGAATTAATGCATTTTTATTTGTTTCATACCAAACATCTATGTTGAACACATTGGAGACAAGTGTCAGATATCTAAGCAAAAATTGCTTCTATTCCTGTTCTCCTTTATAAAATAAACATTAGGTTATATTTCAGTAGAAATCATTTAGAAAGGAGTTTGTGGCTGGGCACACGTGGTGGTGCCAGGCTTTATGTCTCACTCTGTGGTCGGGTGCAGCCGCTGTGTGACACCAGCCCTTTCTGTCCCTGTGTTGCACAGACCCCAGTGGTGGCCATCATGACCACGGGAGGAGGGATGAGATCCTTGACTGCACTCTATGGCAGCCTGAGGGGGCTCAAGAAGCTCAATGTCTTGGACTGTGCCACCTACCTGACTGGCTTGTCTGGCACTACATGGTGAGTGGGACTGGGCAGCCCTTGGCTGGAGGCTCCCTCCTGACACCAAAGTGCTGAAGGAGGCTGGGGCTGATGTACAGTAGTTTACCTAAAATAACTTCTCAGCAGTCCTACTTCTTGATCTTCTTCCAAAACTGAATTATTCCAAAAAGAATAAAGTCTTTTCATGGGGGAAAGTCACATAATTTGCAACTACATGAAAACAAGTGTTTTTCTAAGAATGGTTTATGTAAAATTTTTCAAGCTGTTTGACAGGGGTAATGACTGTGACTTCAAAGGGAACATGACAGTTTCATAGGGAACTGAAGACATGAAGCTTTAATCAAGAACTTAAAACAGAAACATTAAATTTTGCTATTGCCTACCTCAAGCTTTGGTGTGCTTTTTATACCTCTTCAATATGTATTTCCTCTTCCTAGGACCATGTCAAACTTGTACAGAGATGCTGACTGGTCACGAAAGGATCTCGACAAGCAAATCAGTGAGGCTCGAAAACATATGACAAAATGCAAAATAAATTCCTTTTCCTTGGAATATCTGAAGTTTTACAAAAAGCAGCTGTGCCAGCGGAAAAGAGAGGGCCGCAAAACATCTTTTATAGATCTCTGGGGGCTTGTCCTGGAATCTTTTTTGCATGATGGGGTACAGTATATCATAAAGCAGCATTTACTGTGGCTTAGCATTTTCTGAAAATTTATTTCTGGAGAAGATATTTTTCTGTTGTCTCTGAGAAAAGCAGTTTGTTACCAGACTGTGCAAGCAAATTGCACAGCCATTTCCAAAACATTTGGTGCCAGCCTTGTAGATACTCATCCATGGTGAAAATCAGCATTCTTGCTTGTGAAATTTTGAATATGTTTCTCTGAGAAAACTCCAAGACTAACATTTTTAAACAGTATTACAGTTTAAGAATTGTTTTTCATATTCTGCAAGTTACCTGTTTAGAAATAACAAAATTGCAGACCATGAGAGGTGTTAAAAAAAGGACCTGCAGACTTTTGAAAGGTGTGAGGTCTTCCATAAAGCTGCAGCACAATGCAATAACATGTTTTATATCAAAAGTATTGCTTTCTGCTCTTTGTTATTTCTTTCCACTTTCATCTTAATGCATCGTCAAATAATCTGGCATTAGATTGGATGGCTGCAGGTATTTCAGTAACAGAATGCTTATGGGAATTTTGAAAAATATGGAACATTTCAGAGGATAAGCCAAGCACACATTATACATTAGAGGCAGGAATTTTTCTGCCCTGCAAGCTTAGATGCAGAGAATTGCCATGCTGATTTTTGTCTCAGTGTAACCATATTTCTGGAATCACAGAAAGACAACCACAGACTCTCTGATCAGCAGCGGGCCATTGATCATGGTCAGAACCCGCTTCCTATCTACACTGCAGTCAATGTCAAAAACAACTACAGCACTCTGGATTTCAAAGGTAATTATGAGACTTCTGGGAGTCATTTGTCTGTATATTTAAGGTGGTAAATCATGGAACAGTCTTTTTAAACAGCCTAAAAATCCCCTCTTATTTGAAGGCCAGAATCTCAGCTGATGTGTATTCATATAAAATCCTTGTGGTCAGGTAAAATTGTAACTGTCTATACAGCAGACTCCAAAATGTTCCAAAGCCTTTCCATGTTCATGAGTTGTCAGTTGTAGCATGCTTACAACTCATTGCTATTGATCTGAAATGTTAGACTCAAAAATTATTTTGAGGACTATAATAAAACATTGTTTTCTTCTTTGGGTTTTTTTTTTACAGAATGGGTGGAGTTCACCCCATATGAGGTGGGATTGCAAAAATACGGAGTTTTTGTTCGCACCGAGGATTTTGGCAGTGAGTTCTTCATGGGACGATTGATGAAGAAGGTCCCTGAATCCAGGATCTGCTTCTTGGAAGGTAAGCTATTAAAAACAAGAAATTATTTTATTGCTTGCTTTGTTTTGGGGGTTTTGGCTTGGTTTTTTTTTTTGTTTTTGGTTTNACTTTGTTTTGTGGTTTTTTTTTTTTGGTTGTTTTTGTTGTTGTTGTTTTTTGTTTGTTTGTTTGTTTTTTTTGGGTTTTTTTTTTTTTTGGTCTTTTTTAATGTGAGCTATATAAACTACACTCAAAGTATTGGTGCAGGACTAACATGGCAGTTTCACCAGAGAGTATAAATATCTCCTTGCTGAGTTAATACTCACTGTAATGGATTCAGTTACAGTAAAAAAGAAAATTCAAAGGGACCATCAAATTGTTATTTACACTTTTAAACCTAATTTTGAATTAAAATATAGTATGGCTTCCAGTACAACAATAAATTTGAGGTCCCTGGGAATCCATGGTTCAGCCCATGCTACCCCAGAAGGGTGAACTTCCAAGCTTATTGCTTGTCTCATGGGTAGTCAGTATTTTGTATGCTCTCTATAAACATTTTACACTAGCCTTCATGCTGATCCTCCACTGCATCAGGGTGTTTGAGCATGCCAGGCCCTCCAGCTCCAGAGGAGCAGGCCACATGTCCCTGCCTCCAGTTTCCACACTGCCTGGGCAAGGCTGGGGGGAAAACAGCGCAGCCATTCTCAAAACATTTTTGCTGTTGACTGAAGCAGAGCATGGCTAAGTGCTCTCCTGACAAAGAGACAAGCTGTCAGCTTGTGACTGATTTCACAAGCAAACTTCTCTTTGACTGGCCACTTCCCTGAGCAGGAAGGAGACACTGTACAATTTTAGCCTCAGTATGTGCTGGATTGTCACATATTTGCACTCCCCGAATGAAAAAAACAGTGAGAACTTGTGCCCTAATGGATAACCAAAGAAATTGCTTTTCAAGATCAAAAATTAATGGTCAAAACTGATCCCTTGGTGTGTTACCAGGCTTATTCTCAAAAAGGGAATCCTACAAAAGCAGAGGCTGTAAGATTATGTTGTACTTATGCTCTTATCAATATAATTCCACATCAAATCTCTTGGATTGCAAACTTTCATCCTTTCTTTTTATACAAGCGTCATGATACTTCGGTTTTTTTCCTAAAAATACAAATTCCATATTAATTCACAACGATCTCCATCCCTAAGTACCATAAGACAAAAACTGGATACCAAAAATAAGGTCTAAAAACCAGCAGCCAAATAAAAAGGACACGTCATGCTTTTAAAACAAAATAACAAAAACCAAACTTCACAAGTTTCATCTCATCATAACAGTCTGAGATTCATGGTATGTGAATGTTTGAATTAGAAAGCTCTTTTCTTTTACAGGCATGTGGAGTAGTTTATTTTCATTCAATGTGTTATATATCTGGAATTTGTCCCATTCATCAGAAGATTTCTGGCACAGGTGGACCCGGGACCATATTGACAATATAGGTAAACAGTCGTACTTTTTTCACTGTGTATTTATTGTTAAATGGAGTTATATGTCTCATACTTCAAAGTACAAATAAATAATTTAAAAATCTCCGGTCCTGTGATCTATCAGGGGTCAACACTGATGCTGGTAGATTATTAAAATGCTCAAAAATAATAACATTGATCTGTAAATTACTAATAAAGCAAAATGATTTTGACTGCTTCAAGTGGGAGCTACAGTAATACAAAGAAGGTCAACAGCTGACCTTTTCCAAAGCCTGCATTGTCTGTTCCACAAATGTGTGCATGTCTGGAGCAGACTTTTGCTGCTGTTTGACACTGTATCTTGGGGATTTTATCCAAGCCCAGACTGTGCAAGGAAACGATATTTGTCTAGTAAGAGTAGCTTCTCATTTTCTCTTTTGTTTGGTCGCTTATGCTTGTTGGTCCTTTTAAAAAGAGGTTTATTACATCAGGGTTTTTACTTACCTTGGCTTCTTGAGGGGGCTGGCCCTGCTGTGGGCAGGTGGAGTTTAAGAGCTTTTCCCCGTGCAGAGGAGGATCCCGTGCTGCCCGTGAAGCCGCAGGAGCTGCGGACGCGGCTGTTCACACCGCCCGGGCCCCTGGGCAGCGCCCTGCGCGCCGCCCTCGCCGACCGCGCCTGCATCGCCCAGGAGCACAACTTCCTCAAGGGCCTCCAGATGCACAACGACTACCTGGGGAACTCGCACTTCTGCAGGTGGAAAGGTAACAGGAGACCTGTGGGCCTGGGGAGAGAATAAACAGGCTGAACAAAACAAACCCCCGGATTTGGTATTAAACCCTTTCTCCGAGGTTGGAGGCCAAGTTTGGGCAGAATCTCTGTTAGATCAGTCTATGACTGATCATGCTGCAGGACGTAGCACGGCGTGGTGTTGAGCTAAGTGTCAGTGGTTTGCTGGTGGCACTCACCTCCGGAGGCTGGGCCACCAGGTCCTTCCTCTCTTCCAAGACACGCTTGGTAGGGAGGCATGGTAAACCCCCTTCATGAATGTTGTTACTACAATGTCCAAAGCTGCCTGTGACTGGAGCTGAGAGGGCAGAAGAGAGAGGATATGGCAAATCTCCCTTTCCCCAAGGACTGTAATCAGTTAAGGCTCTGTGGACATGATGAGGAGTGGAGAAATGCCAACAAGTTATGCAGTATTGCACTTACAGCAAGAATTTTTTTTCTTTCAGATACTGTGTTAGACACATTTCCCAACCAGCTGACACAATCAGATGAATTCCTGTCTCTGGTAGATACTGGATTTTTCATCAATACAAGCATCATGCCACTTTTAAAACCAGAGAGAAATGTGGATGTCATCCTGCATTTAAATTACAGTGCAGGATCCCAGATACAGGTGAGAGTAATTGAAACAGTCTTTATGGCTTCTTCAATATGTGTATACCTCTAATTTCTTAACACTTTGGTGCTTTTTATATTGGTCATACTCAAAGTCTTAACCTTTAGCATTTCTAGCTTAATGATGAAGTGCAATACATCTTTTATAGGCTGCACATAGTCTCATTTGTTTTTCTTGTCAGATAAGCTGTATTGTGCTAAGACTCAGGAAAACAAAAAAAATCCCACAAAAAATTGTCCAGTGTCACAGTACTTTTGATTAGGGGTTAAGAGCTTTTGCTCAAGCAGCTTAGAAAATGTCTACTTTATTACTGGACTTCAAGAAATCCTGAGCCTTAAAATCCTATTTTAAGTCTTAGTACTGCTCTGTTCCTTGATCCAGGCTTTGGACCAGACCTGCAAGTACTGCTCTGAGCAGGGAATCGTTTTTCCCAGGGTGGACTTGAGTGAAGAAGACAGGAAGAAGCTAAAGGAGTGTTACCTCTTTGATGGTGCTGAGACTCCAGGAGCACCAGTACTGCTATTTTTCCCACTAGTTAATGATACCTTCCAAAAATACAAAGCACCAGGCAAGTACTCAAATGTGTTAAAGAGAAGGTTTAACAAATGTGTTAAAGAGGATGGACAGCCTATTAAAAAGAATATATTTAATACTCCAACTCTTGAACGTCACTTTTGACTCTTTTCAGTTTCTGTTTCAAACGTTTCTGTTGCTTGAAGTTGATTTTTTTTAACCATGTGAGATTTGATGCCAGGGCTGTGATGTTTCAATTACTGAGCTAGTTATTTTGAAGGTAATTAGTTTTCAGGTGACTTTGATGTGTCTATTAATGTGTACTTCCTGAGATACATACATACTGTAGGTACCTTCAGGTACAGCTTAGAACTAGAGTGCAGACCCATGTAAGAATAATCACCCTTTTTTCTCCCCTAATCCTGTGAAGCCACTGGTATGCACTTGAGTCAGGGACTGAGCTGCCAATTTGAATAAGAATTATTTGGGGTTTTTTTCTAAATTAAAACCAAATGAATAATTTACACAGTGAATTCACTCAGTGGAGAGATATCTCCTTTCCTTCCTCTGTTAAGAGTTTGCTTGTTTATGACCAGAGTGGTTTCTCTCAGCAGTGATTTCTCACTCCTTCCTCTTAGGTCAGAAGCGCTCAGAGTCAGAGATGGAAGATGGCAAAGTTGATCTCTATGGCTGCTGTTCCCCATATTCAACATATTCCCTTCAGTACTCTGAGAAGGCCTATGACTGCCTGGTTCAGCTGGCTGAATACAACATCCTCAATAACGAAGACCTCATTATACAGGCCTTGCACACAGCAGTGGCGAGGAAAAGGCAGATGAAGAAATAATGTCAGACAAGAAAGGGTGCTTTAAGTCCCTTAACCTGCTGAGAGACTGAAGGTCTCTTAATATTAGCCAGCAGGCTTCAAAGCATTCCTGCTCAATCCCACTTACCATTTGGTAATCTCAGGTGAACAAAAAAGACTGAAGAAAAACTTTTTCTCCGAAGAATTTCACTGCAGAAATCATTGCAATTCAGTTACAACAATGGAGTATGAATAGTTGTATGGTACAGAGGATGGGCAGCCACAAAGAAAAAGGTGCTAAAATGATAATAAACATGGTGCTCGTTGCCCTGAGAAAGAGCTTTAAGTGTTTAATGGGCATTTTCAGGGCAGACCACATTAAAAGCATATTTTATTAATTTGGCTTGTGTTTTGTATTTGCAAGGGGGTGCTGAGACAAACATCAACCTTTGGGACAGGTTTGTGACTGGGATCATGGCATGGCTGCTTGCTGAGAGAAAAGCACATGCAGTATGGAGAATAGCACTGTGGAAAGGGACCTGGGGGTCAGTGGCAAATTCAGTGTGAGCCAGCATTGCTCTGGCAGCCACCAGGGCCAAGCTTGTCCTGGGGTGCATCGGGCACAGCATGACCAGCTGGGCAAGGGAGGGGATTGTCCCCCTCAGCTCTGCACTGGGGCAGCCTCACCTCTAGTCCTCTGTGTGGGTTTGGATGCTACAATGTGACAAGAAATATATTAAACCTGATAGAGTGTCCAAACAAGGGCATTGAAGACCGTGAAAAGCCTTGAGGGAAAGCTGTATGAGGAGTGGCTGAGGTCACTTGGTCTGTTCAGCCTGGAGAAGAGGAGGCTGAGGGGAGACCTCATTGCAGTCTGTAATGTAAATGTTGGTTTGTCAGGATTTGGGTTGGTTTTTTGGTTGGATTTTTTTCTTGTGGATTTTTGGGATTTGGGTTTGGTTTTTTTTCTGGTTTTTTTGTTGGTTTTTTTTTTTTTTTTTTTTTTTTTTTTTTTTTTTTTTTTTTTTTTTTTTTTTTTTTTTTTTTTTTTNGCTGTAGTGCTTTTAGAAGATTACATTGAAAGGCTAAACTTACGTTGAATTTCTCAGAGTACATAACAGTAGACTATCTATAATTTGTAGCCTACTGAAACCACCTGTGGTAACATTTAAAATTCTTTGGAATGCAGAAGATACAGACTAGAATTTGAAATGTTGTGCTTGATGCATCCCAGGATGCCAGTGCAAAATGCTGGCCCATACTGAGCCTGCCACTGACCAGCCCCCCAGGCCCCTGTTCTGCAAGGCTGCTCTTCAGCTACTCCTCTCCCAGTTTATACTTGACTCTGGAGTGTCTTGTGTCTTCCTGTCTTGGGTTTACATGGCAAAGTGTTGGTAGCAGGGTGGGCTGCTGCTGGAGTGGCCTCTGTGGCTGCCAGCTGCACTTCAAGGCTAATGTGGAGTATTTTATCTCTGCTTTCCAAACAAGTAGATAAAGATTCACAGTGTGCTTGTCTGAGTCATGTTACTCTGAAGCTGCAAACAGCATCATCAGTCTGGCAGAGGGAGCAGGACAAGGTGTTTCTGCAGTGACGGCCCAGCCAAGGACGATAGTGCTCTGTGCAGCTCTCAGTTCTAGAATACAGAGGAGAAGAAGTGTCAATGACAGGGAGTGGTGCCTGTGAAATGCCTGCCTTGTTTATACAAGGGAGCTCTCTGGATATAGTCATGCTTTTATTTCTGTACTGCTGAAAAGTTGTAACTTTAATAGTGTGGTTTGTCCAGGGTAAATTGTCGGAAGATTTTTTTTGTAGATTATAAACAGGTTCTGTCTCTCAGCAATTCTTTACTTTGCACCTATCCTTCCAGAATTGAAGTCTGAGAATTGGTGGTGTTGTAGTGAGGCTGGACTGATTTTCTCATGACCAGTTCACTTTCTTTGCACAGTAAGTGTGCAAATCTCAAGTGATGATTCTTACAGCTACAAGCAGGGCAGATGCAATTTCCTTGCAGAGTATCACTAATGCTTCCAGCTCCAGCCATTCACAAGCTAGTGGGGAGCTGGATATAACCTATGTGGCTCTGTGCTTGTCTTTTCTTCTAGGATGCCCATCAAATGGATAGGCTTTTTGAATCCACTGTGGTCATTTAAAAAAAAGTCTCATTTTAGACATTTTCTGACAGGCCCTACTCAAGATTCAATGTTTGAGGGAGGCTTTTTACACCTTTTACATGTGTAAACCTGAAGAGGAAGTTCGGCAGGGAGTGCAATAAATAAGTCTGGAAGGTCCTAGAAGAGGAGAAGAAGGCTTGTGGAGTTGTTGGATGTTAAAGCTAAACCTGGAGGGATACCTAGCTTGATTGCATGCTTTGCCTTTGCAATCCTTGTTTGCAAGTACATAATAAACCTTTAGCAGAACTTTGGGGGACAGTTTTCTGGGCTTTCCCATGTTTGCTTGCTAAATGGTCCTACCAGCTTGCATTTCTTTGATAAGTCCATTTTATAACACTGTACAGAGCTACTCAATTGTGTAACTCTGGTGAATTGCTATTAGGCTGTGGAAGAACAAGCAAAATAGCAAATGAGCTTTATATTATACTGGATTATTCATCTGATTTCTTTCCATGGCTTGTAAAACCCAGAAGTACCATCAGATCATCTTGTTAGACTTGATAGATGTCACACCTGCCATGCAGTTACTGAAATGACAGTCTTGATGATCTGTGGCTGACCAAAGTCTATCTTGAAGAAAAATGATCCCTCTTCTATTATAGATATCAAGAATGGTGAAGTCAGTATATTTTGTGGAGCTATGTTGTGATTATCTTCCAGCAATGGGTATGCACCTTGTTTCCAGCCTCATTTATTTTGGCCAGAGCCCAGATATTAGCACATTACATATTTTCCTAGTACCTTAAAAACCATTGCATAACTACTGCTTCTTTATGAGGATCAATTTTATAAAATATACCTAGTTTGCATCACAGCCTTATTTTCGTCAAACCAGTAGATGCAACCCTTCAAATTCTGATTATAAGCCCCCTTTATTTGATGTATCCAGCTGTATGTCTGCTCTTGCACTCCCTCCAATTCTTCATTATCCCTTTATTAAATACAGACTCCAGTACCCTTCCCACTACTGCTACACACTGAGACACTTACATAAACATTGCTTTGTCATTCTTATATTCTTACATATAAATGAGTTCCCAGTTTCTATATATAGAATCCAGTTGTCCTCATTTGCCTTTAAAGGCTTCTCACCAGTTGTTTGTCTTCCATAAGCTGATCAGTTAGTTTTTTCCACACTCCAGTCTTCCCTTTTGTATGGGGAAGTAAATTGAAACATACATTTGGCAGTTCTTTAATCATAACTCACACTCCAGTGCAGTAGATTTTACCATGGTTAACCAAATCAGTCCATCAAGCAGCTCAGATCATTCTTTATGATTGCCCTGTCCTTAGTATTACTCCATCAATCTTTGTTCTTCTGAAAATCTGGCCAGTCAGAGTGCCTTGTTTCCAAAGCACTCATGAAAGTATTCAATTGAGTTTGAGACTGGTAAACTCTTTAAAATTCTTTAAAAAAAAGCTTTTCAGTGGTATTTATCACTGAGGACTACTTCTGAAATAATTTAGAAAAAATATTCTTTACCTTCCTAATATATACTTTCTTTTCAGTCTTTGCATTAAAAGATCTTACTATCTTTGCACAATAGACTAATAAAAAGTGATATTTCAGGATAGAACAAAATCTGTTTCTTCATATTGAAAAACACTATTTCCTACTGACTGGCTACCAGAGACAGCTCAGGGCTTACCAAAACTGCTCATCACCTTACAGGGAACCTCTGGCTAATGCTAACCCCAGAAAGATCTCTTTTCCATGCAGTTACTTTGCATTGCCATTTTGCTATGCCATGCACATTTCTGGGAGGACATCCTGTAATGACTTTGACATCCTTTGCAGCCTTGGTGCACTCTGGTCACTTAAAGACAGCTTCAGTAACCTGTCTTGCAAGATCAATGCATCCATAGGACAGTATATGTTTTGGTCTCACAGTGGCATCCCCTCTATGCGTAGTCCAAATATAAGTAAGACTTTTGCAACGTTTAATAAAGAAAGAAAAAAAAAAAAAAGGAAAATAAAAAGAAAGGCACAGTTAAATCTCTTTATTAATATCAATTTCCAACAGCTTTCCTGTCCTTTTTCCCTGTTCTTTTATTTCACAGCTATGTAGTTCTTAAGCTCTTTACTGAACCATATGGCTAGGCATTCAGTTCACATGCAAAGGATGCAGGTCTCTTACTTCTGCCTTCATGCAAAGTGTTTCAGACATAATTTTTTATTCCAAATCTCCCCTGGTGTTTTTATACACACACACATGCACACACACATATATATGGAATTTGATTGGGTGGAACCATCTGCTGTCCAGATAGTAAATTGTACTATTTAATGACTGTTCTAAGGCCAACTAATTGCACATCAACGCTCTTTTTTTGGCAAAACACTCCCTTGTGTGGTGGAGTGCAGTTTTCAGTGTATAATTGCTTTGTATGCTGAAAGTTATATATAATATAAACATGCATACATTAACAAATGCTGTACACAATGTATGAAGCATAAATGTAAAGAATGTATGCAACTTGAAACCAACACTTCATTTAACACAGGTATTTCTGTCAACTACTTCAGGGATGATGGAGCATTTGGCATGCATGACTACCATCCCACATTTTGAGGAATAGCAAGAGAACCCAGAGTTATCATATATTACCCAGACTGGTAATATAGGATAATTGATTTTTAATTAGTCAGATATTTTGTTCATTATGGCAATGACAGCCAGGGTAAACAAACTACTGGCACATTAGTACATCCCCCTTGCTGCTTTTTAAAATTGGCACAATATTCACATTCTTTCTGTAGTTCTGCAGTATACCAAGAATTAAAGTAGCTGAAGCATAGATAGTTAAGAATCCTGGGCTATATTTTAGAAACTAATTGGCAAGAATGATCTCTGTTCTTATGTGTTGTATGACTGTGTGGTCATTTTCATTATTCATTGATGAAAGATGTAAAGTGTCCTCTTTTTGAACATAGAATACAAGTGTTTTATTATAATTCCTGATTTAGCTCCATAATTAGTAATTATTTTGCTTTTTATATGAAGTAATAAGTCCAAACCTTTGATAGTGTTTTGCTTTCGCTTCAGAAACATTTCCTTTTTATTTGCACATATGAGCTTATTATTGTCTTGGACTTGTGTAAATGCAGCAAATAATTAATTTTCCTTTCATGTCGTATCTGTGCAATGTGATCTAACTGAGTAGGTTTTAGTTGTTACATCACATAGGGTCAAAATATCAAACACATGTGAGAGTTTATGCAAGAGCTGTTTAGACAGGTTTCCACATGCTTTAGTAACATGTGGCTCCCTTACATTTATTATAATGGATATTCAGCAATGTTTGCCACTAAGAATTTGTTCTTCTTTAATCTGTTTTCTTGACCTGACCTAGGAGTCATGCTTGACTTTGATGTCTGTGAGTTTTAGCACAGTATAATGTTGCAATGCTGATCTAATTTCACATGTAATAGGATGTACTTACAGAGTTGCCTATCTCGATCTCCTGGAGAATGTTTCTTTCCTTACGCATTTCTGAAACACTTCCTTAAGATGTTTTGCAATGGTTTCTTTAAAGTTGTTCCATACAGAGCTGTCGACATAATTTAATCTTTGTGATCAGCCCTTTTGTGAGTAAGTGGCCACACTAGATTCCTGCACAGGTTTGTATTTTATTCAGCTTGAGCATGTGGAATGCTGGCAAGACTCTTTTGCTTACCAGTCCCAAATTCTCCCATACTTGGCTCCACAGACAACTGTGAAGCCATTTGGATTCCCCAAGGAATGGCACTGTTTTGTTAATACCCACGTGGAGTCATGTACTGTAGCATCACTGAGACCCCACCCCATGGGCAGCTGGCACGAGGCACTGTGGTAGCTCAGATGGAACAAAGGGCAGCTTTGACTCCCAACAGAGCCTGGGTTTGCTAAGCACTGCTTACATGACCTACCAGGTGCCCTGGAAAGCTATCATTCCATCTTCCCAGTGGCAACATGCTGTATATGGGGCAAGGCTGGCTGCCATGCGCACCAGTTCGGATTGCGCAATGCACGAACAGCACACGAGGGAGATACTGGATGTGAGAGCTTCTGCAACAGCCAGGCCTTTCTCATACAAGGAAGAGGCACAAGGAATTTCAGCACTGCAAGATGAGCTTGAGTGAGTACATCACCTAACCCTGTGCTTCCTTTTCCTCTTCAGCTGGCAAATGGGGTGGGAAATGCCCACAGTGGCTGGCAGCCTTTCCTCATCTGGGTATGCCTTCCCTAAGGATGTCCTCTTCCCATAGCTTGTGTTTCCTCACCAGGGCTCTCACACTGGAGACATCTACATCAGATGTGAGCTGTGGTCTCATAATGCACCGTTCTATTACCTTTTGTAACAGAGAAAATTACAGAAAAATTAGGAATTTCATTATACCAAATCCTGAGGCATTGCCAAGTTGAGGAAAGCAGTCTCCTAATGTGTGCTGAAACACACTGGCTATGCATCTCTTGGCTGGAAAGGCATTGCACTCAGAAAGGTGCTGCAGCCACTTTTATACTGAGGAGGTAAAAGAGACCCTGCTTAACAGTGGGGAAGGCTTGGAGGAGCTGCCAGAATCAGTCACCTGCATTGGGGTCCCCTTGATTTTGCCTGGGACTCTCAAATAACAGCTCTTATGGGAAATGGCATTTTTCTCTCGATAGTCAGGAAATGCAATCTGGTAACCAACAGATGTATGCATCAACTAGATTTTTGTAATGTACTTTATCCCTTGGAGCTATCTGCAATGAACACTGGAAATTTAAAGCTGATGATAGCCAATGATGCCACGTATGTTAGACAAGGATAGAAAAACTCAAAGGCATACCTCTCCAGCACTTGCTGATTTTATTAAGTTAGCAAGATACCATTAACCTACTACATCTGGAAAGGTTTAGAGGCCAGTTATTTCTGGATGAGTTGCTTTAGTAGTCCCAATGTCTTTTAGTGTTTGATGGGATACTACAGTGATGCTGGCAAGAATGAGAATACTCGAGGCAGGGTGTGCCTTACAAAGAAAGACTAATTTAAGAAATTGATATTTAAACTCCATAATAAAGAGGTGTTTCATTTATGCATATGCCCAGGTCTTCTATGAGTCAAATCAGAAGAGAGATTATGTTCTCTGAAAGAATAAACAGATCAATTAACCCTGCAAATATGAGGTACTATCAGTATTTGTCCAGGACATTAAGTACTTCTTGGAGAGTTTCTGAAATATTTTCTGAATACATATTTCTTCTGAGTCTGAGTAAAGTTAGCATATTTGTACCAACAAATATCTACACTCCCTATTTGTCATGGAGAGGAGCATACAGAGACCTTTTAAAAACAAGTGAATATTTCTAGTGGATGGAAACACTCTTTTTTCTGCTGTTTTTACCTTATGGTACAAATTTTCTCAAGCCATTTCACTTTTTCTATCCTAATGCCTTCATGGTTTAGTGGTAGCCTCAGCAGTGTTAGATTAACAGTTGTTCTCAGTGGTCTTAGAGGTCTTTTCCAACCTAAAAGATTCTATTAATCTATATTTGAATTACAGATAAATATGTGTATGTATACCTTTCTCATTATGACATATATATTTATCTTGTTCAAATAAAGACCATATGGGTCACCAGAAGCAACTCTGTGGATCAGGCAGAGTTTCACAGTCATTGCCATATTAAAGCCTGATTCTTGTGAGTGATATTCAGCATTGCTCTTGTGGGAATTGTTATGATGTCTTGATTTCTGACTTGGATTTGAACATTTTTGCTTTTATTCAGATGGGCCACAGTGTGATAATACTTTCAGTGCCTGAAGCATCACTCTGATGCACATTAGCTCCATTTACCTGTATCCCTGAATAGAACATGGCTACTTCTAGTAAAGATAGTAATCAGGAATAAACCAGAAGGGATTTCAGTGAAGCTCCCTTTCTCCTATGTTCAGAAAGGTGGTCTGAAAAATCTGAGATGAACATGTGCTAAAGCACCTGGTATCAAAAGCCCATGGTATAGGGATGAGACATGATGAAGAGTCTATAGACTGCAGAGAAGCTGTAAAGGATGGGAAAGAATCTGAAGAGAGCAATCATGAAGAATGACTGACAAAAGTGGAAAGAAAACACAAAATCTATCTGATCTTTTATTCGTCCTTAGCAGTCACTTTAATAAATCTTTTAATAATTAATCTTTTAATTAATAATAAAATAAATAATAATAAATCTTTTAATAAATAATCTTTTAATAATCTGATCCAACCCATGTCTTTGAGCATTAATATTGAATTCCTAACTCAGCTGTAGTTGTAGTTTTAGAATGTGTTTATTGTGGTCTTTGACACCATCAGACCAGTCAGAGGAAAAAAAAAAAATCATTGTAGAAAAAACCTTAAATGAAAATCATTTCAAGGCAGAGCAACTTTGGGTGAACTGCATCTCAGCACTAGCTCATCAGCTGGCAGACAGACTCCAAAATTGCCATAAGTGTAGTATCTTGGGATGGCCCAGCAAAGTTTCTCTGTTCCTTGAGCTGCACCAAATCTATCATTCCAGCACTGGGGCTCTGCCCCACAAGTCAGGAGTGCATTTCCTCAGCGAGTTGTTGCAGCCCTCTCCTGTCAGTCTTTCCCTCTGACATTTCCCATTTGTCCCAAATTTGTCTCAGATGCTTATAAAGCTGCTGCTGAACTTCTGCAGATTGCAGCCCGGGGTTTCACAGGAAACCCAGCTTGATATTACTCCCCTAATGCACCTGGACATGAGCTACCACTGCCCAGCCTGTGCTTTATGGACAGCAGTCCCAGGTCAGGCTGTCTGCTCCACCAGCATGGGGGCCTTTGGTGATCCTTAACCCGAGTATGGCTGGAAGTTTATAGTGGTAGGAGCCACGCTGAATTTTGCATTCTCTGCCAACTTGGTAATCACAAAACCTCTTCTTTGTTATTTGAATGGATACCAGAGAGGATTTTTCATTTATATGCTAATAGAGCTTTGGCCCAAGGGTGTTTTGCAGCTTCACATTGCAACAGGGTGAATCACGTGCTAACAACAAAACCAGGTTCCTCAATGTCAGGTTCCCTCAGCATCAGTAACTTTGGAAACAAGTGACTAAGGAAGACATGCTGATTACCCAGGGTGGGATTCATCTCAGCTACCTTCAGATATTCAGAAGTTAGGTGTCAACTGTGGTCTGGACATTTAGGCTTCTCCAGACTAATCCAATGTGGAGGTGTTTAGTCACTATTGCAGTTGCCACGCTTTCTTTTTTGTCCACTCAATACAGGGAAAACACAACCAGCTTCTACTGTGAGTTTAACTTTCAGATGACTTAATGGTCAAGTGTATCCTAAGTGCACACCTTGTGAAAAGGATGTGTTTGCCTCAAAAGGAATAGTGCTTCATAGCAAAAGGCAATTTTGAACTTTGAACTAATTCAGGAAATTTAATACCAGTGCCAGCTTTGAGTCAAAGGTACCTTTGGCCACCTCTGACTTGAGCTTAAAGAACAGGTATTTCATAGAGGGAAGGCTTGAGTCGGGAAAGAAAAGTTAGTTGTCAGGCAACAAGCAACTCTTAGTCAGCTTCCTAAGAGATGCTGAAGGCTTCTTCCCCCCCTCACTTCCTTTTGTCTTAAAAGCAAAGGTGCAATATGACAAGGTAAATGAGAACAGGATCTGGTGCAAAAACCTCACACCCATCAGCTTCCATACATTTCAGAAACACGACCTCGGTCTGACAGCCTTTGTGTGGCACAGTTACAAAGAAGTTGTAACAAATGTTCTCATTCCTCGGTTGTGGCACTGAAACTCTTCCAGGCACTTCAGCCAGGGACAGAGGTAGGTTGTAGCAGAAGAAAGAGAAAATGTGTGTGCTTTTGTGTATAGTTACTTTTGTCTAAACTGTTTCTTGTCACCATTGTCACAGGAAAAAAATTATTCTAATACTTTTTTTTACAGAAATGTAGGTGCTTACATTAAGCAAAGCATCAGCCAAGGAATGGGAGAGACTTGTGACTCTCCTTAACCTATTGCTGTAGATTATCTAATTCTGGCTTCAGTTAAGCAGTTCCAGAAAGTCTCAATAGAATGAAGGTGAGAAAGGAAGATAAAAGCAAACTTAGCACTTGCATTTCGTGATAAAATAAATGTGCTTATTTCAAAAAACAACAACAACAAAAAGGTAGTGTAGATTTAAAATTAAACCTAAGAAATCAAACTTTTGGAAGGATGGAATACTCCATTTAAGATGATCAGACTGTCTTAACTTGTTCTTCTTGTAAGAACAACTTTTCATATTGATTCCTCTGTTCACATAAGAAAAGTATGTAATGAGACTTCTAGAAGTCATTGGGTTTGTCTCTAGTTTCTGTTAGTCAAGGTGCTGGTACAGAACTCATACCCACAGAGTGGCAGTGATTTCACACGTATGCCCATCTCTAAGAGGAAGCAGGATGCTTTGTCATCCTATTAATCTCAAGTTCTTTCATAAGCACTAATTTTAATCATTCAGGAGGACTTTCAATGCAAATGTATGTGTGCCTAATAATGCTTGCATAATGTCTTAGAAAATTTAATCACTGAGCTTCCTAGAGGTGTGCTGAACACATGCAGATCCTCATTAGATTAAAAAAAATCCATTAGATTTTTTAAAAATCTAATGAGTTCTAAAAACTCATTAGATTTAAAACAAAAAATTAAATGTTGGATCAGTCCATTAAATTCCAATAATGTGCTAATAACATCCAGCCAGATGACAATTTCAATACAGTTGGTAAGAAATCTGGACCTTTTTGGCATCAGAAATTGATACTGTAGTTTGTGGAAACATTTAATGATTCTTCAAGGTGAAATGTTTGAATCTCATTTAAATTTGTTAAGCTGCATGCTGAATTAAACATGAAGCCCAGAAATAAAAAAGACATTTCAAATGGAAAAATTATACAATGTGATTTAGGGAGCAGAGAAATGTTGCTTATCATATTTCTGTTATTTTGAGATAGAACACTGCAAGAAAAATGAGTGTGTACACAGAAATCACGATGCAACAGCTCTTTTCAGGGAGAAATGTTCCTTCAAAAGAATTCTTATTATCTTCCTATGTAAATGTCTTCATTCTAATGATCATCTCCATAGCTGTTTTTAAATTTATTTTTTATTATGGATGTAATCATGTATGGAATTCAGGTGTTTGCATGGAGAAATTATGTTGATGTGTTTATTAGGCTATTGCTATCCTCACTTTTAGAATATCACTTAGGCTATCTCACACAGATGATCTCTGCCATATCATCAGTCAGGTTACAGCTGCTACTGCATTTCCTTGAGCCCCAGGAGGGAACAATTTGGTCCCTCAGCACGCTCTGCTCAGGCACAAGACCTGCAGATATGAAGGCTCACACCTGGCAGCAGCTGCTCTTTGGACAAATAATGTGGGTGGGAAATTTCCCTGTTTCAGAAATCGTGGAGGGGTGGAGTTCTGACTCAGTGCAATAAAACACCTGTTCAGCAACTTCTGAGACTTCGTCAAGATTGTAAATTTATTTCAGGAGGCACTGGCACCTGTGAAGCCCAGCACTAAGGTGCCATTCACAGCAGCTGCTTTTAATGTAGCAGCGATCTCGATGGCATCAACCTCTGCCTTATCTCAGGTGAGTGGAACACAGAGCAACCCTGGCAGGAGTCTCGGAGTTTTGCTTCAGATTTGCCTGTGAACTACAACAGGTCAAGTTCCCTGTTATCTGTAGGACATAAATTTCCAAGAAAACAAGATTATCCTTTCTTGGATATTTGCAGTTACCAGGACCTGGAGTCAGAATCTTTCCATATAGCACAGAACTGATACATTCATTTTATTCACCACAATGAGGAGGAGCAAATTGCCTGTTCCACATTGGAGTGCTACAGTGGGGAATTGAAATAAGTAAAAAAGATTGATCTTTACTCTCTTTTTCATCCCCTGTTCTTCTTCCCTCAGCAGCATTCAAGCAGAAAATCAAGCCACTTGGAAAATGAAGAAAGAAAATGGATGATACACGATGTAACCCCAAGTGATGATGCTAAGGTACCATATTTCTACAAACTAAAAATATGGGGGATGAAACCAGTACTTTTTTGAGAAGGCTAAGATCTTTTTCCCCTCCAGATTTGGTTATTATAGGTTTGCATGGTTATGTAGAATTAGGAATATTTATTGAAAGAAAATTTTCTTTAGATGCAACATCTGCATAGTATTAATAACATAGATTGTGTTATTTCCATGGTTTTATTCCTTAGGGAAATCTCTTAGTGAAAATGTTCTTGATTTGCTGTTAAAATGAGACTGACTTTGGCTTTCTTCTAATGCTGTCTATTGATTTAATGGAGCTTTAGCCCAGAATGAGTGGAGAATGTTGGCAGAGTCAGAAAGTCAGAGCATGGTTGTTGGTGAACCTTTGGGGTTTGGTCATTAATGCCAGTTTTCAGAACAAATACCCACTTTGATCCCTGTGCACTTCTTCACAATGAAAGAACAACTCTGGACACGTTTGCAGGGCCTCTGGCAGAGATGGAATTGCATCAAACAAATAGCAGCTCTATCAGTGATGGTTTTTACTGCTGGCATTGTGCCAAGTTGCCTCAAAGTAAGACATGGGGGCTCCAAACAAAAAGAAAACTTACTTTTGATGACATTTTAAATGATGTGTGATTCAAACATCTATAGCTCATATATGTTTGGTTGGGTTTTATTTCGTGTAACCAGACTACCAAATGAGCAGAAATCTACAAACACTGTTTTGCCTTTGTATGTCACAACCTTATCAAACTGATTGATCAAACTGATCTCTTGTTAACAGCATGCTGGCAGCTCCTATAGATGGATATTAGTGTACAAAAGGTACAAACTACCAGTGGGGAGTGAAATTTGCTGTAAAGGGCAAAGTAGTAAAACCAAAACTGGCATGGCATTTAGTGTTCCTAATTTGCTCTGTGTGTGTGTGTGTGTGTGTATGCTAAAGCTCAGCAACAGAATGTACTAAAGCAGGAAAAGCAGCTGTTGGGGAAAATGATGACCCAATCTTCTTAGCAGTTTTGTAATGACTTAACATATTCATACTGAAGTTCTGTTTTGGTCTAGAATATCCATGGCTAAAAGCAAACAACCCCTCTTTACCATTAACATAGTTACATTTACATAAAGATTGTTAGAATCCAGCATATGTTTTAGAACATACATGAAGTAATAAAAAAAAATCCTGTGGCCATAATCTCCAGTGTGTAGGGGACTATGGGATCCTTTCCACAGCTTCAATTCATTATTCATGCCATAATTTCTTCCTGCCAAATGAACTTCTGAAAGTTCTGTTTGCTGTGCACAGGCATTTAACAACATTCTCAGACACTCTTTATGTACCTCCTGGTTTTGAATGTCTTCTCTCCTCTGTAATAAATCTTGGCAGAAAACTGGAACTAAAGGCACAGACTTGTCTGAACTGGCCAATTTCTGCCTCTTACAGGTACTGAGTTTCCTGGGTAGCTTTTGGTAATTGCTTCAATTTTTGTAAGTCATAGTTTGCCATCCTCAGCAGGAGGATAATCATTAGTAGAGAGCTATTAGAAAGGATAACATGCTTGTAGCAGACCTTGAGTTCCAGGAGAAATAAACAGGTATAAACTTTCCTTAATGCAAATGCTCAAACATTTGCCTAAGTACTTGTTTCAATTTGAGAGGGTTTTACATAGCTGTATAATAAAGTGAATAATGACTGGATTTCGTTTAGAAAAACATGCCTGGGGCTGTGCATGGAGTTTAGCTGTTGCCTACCTATAGTGCAAAGCCAAACAGGCTCCACTGCTAAATTTTCAGGAAAATGTAACAACAATTCACAATTGTGTGGAGCTGGCTCAGTCTGTGTTCTCATAATGCTGAGATCTTACCTCCCCTGTTTAGAACACAGCCGTGTAAAATATCCTGTGCCTTACATATGACTTTGAGCAACAATGATTAATTTATTTTTCAGTTCTGGAATGCACTCACCCAAAAGCCAAGTTATTCTAGTCTTTGTAGCCTGATGAAGAGAATGCATTTTTTGGCACTTAGCCCACTTGTTGTTTTGGTGTGCTGCTTTTGTACTTCACAGCAAAAAGTGTAGCATTTTAACCAGTCAGCTCACTGAAGACACTCTGATACAATTCCTGGTCATAAGCTGGTGGGCAAGCCTGATGGTTATATTAGCCACTGGCTTCAATTTAACATGCCTATCAATTACCCAGTGTTTTATAAAAACATCAGTCTTGCCATTTTATTGGATGACTTCATAGCCTGGAAATTACTGCATTTTTTGTGCAATTTCCTTTGATGACCTTCGTGTCTTTCATTCTTATAGAGATGGAAATTATTTGAGAGGTTAAGCCAAATTTCATCATGACAGATTCCCTGTGGTCCAACACTCTGCACACTTCAGCTGATGTACTGTCTTGTCTCACTGATTTCTTATACTTTGACCTTTTTATCAGGCTTTGACTTTTGTCACAGTAACAGTACATTTGTATGTGCTTTCTTTTATTTCATTCAAGAGTTACTCCCTGTTACTTTGATTGAAGTCTTTCAGAAAATAGATAACATCTCCTAATTATTTCATAATCTTCAACCAGCTCTGCTCTATTTCATTTCAGATTGTCTTTTCCAAATTTTGGTCATTAGCTTTCATAACAGCTTCTTTCTTCGGCCACCCCTTCTGTTGATGATGTTTCATGTTGTGACTTTACTAAGAATTACTGATCTATTTGTCTTATGCCATTACCTGAACTTCTCCTTGAGCTCTTTCTGAATATCAGTGACCACCTACCTACTGGTCACTGAAGTGGCCACCTATTTCTTGACCCACTATATACTGTGCCTTCAGTGTTATTTGTCTGAATATCTTTTTGCAAATACACAAGTGGCATCATAATAAGTTTGGCCATTTTATAACTCCCACAGATCCTTGCTACTAGAACTGCAAACTAAAACGCCTCTGTTCCTAAATCTGCCTCATTTTAATGCTATAATATTTTGTCTTCCTCAATGCTTAGTTCACAAATCCTTAAAAAATTCCTTGTTATTTCATAGCCCGACTAACTCAAGGTGACCTTTTCAAATACATATTATATATAGATATACTATTTATACCTTTCCCTTTTGTTGGAGATACCCAGTCCAGGATCTGCTGATAACATTTGTATGCAGATGAAAGCTCTTCATGTAGCAGTTGCAGTCAGACCTCAGGACTGTTTGCATTTTCTTGCCCCTGCAGAGCCTTATCCTCAGACATTCACTGCAGTCATTTTATGTTTCTCCATCTAACAAGACCTGTTAGTGCTGCGATCATACATCAACTGCAGAACTTACTACTCAATGCAATCTGAAATTCCTTATTTTCTTCTGATTCTGTTCCTAAACAGTGAGGGGGGAGCCAGCCCCAGTGCTGATTTACCCTTTGCATTCAGTCTCTTTAGTATGATCATGATTCAACTCTCTTTCAATAAACTTAAGCTGTTTTGATAAATATTCCCCAATTGTTCCCACAGTTAGAGAATCAATGTAACCACCTGTGCTGCAGCCATAGTAAGCATTGTCTGTTTTCTCTTTCTTTTTGCTGATATCCTGCTTGCTCTAGCTGCTGCTAGGGGACATGATGAGTATGATCTCTGAAGATGTAAAATCCATCAAAGAGACATGTGATTGTCACAACTTTTACAGACCCAGATGGTCAGGCCTGGCACCGTCAGCAAGGAATTGGAGATAGCCTTCTTTGAAATTAAGGACTGTAGTCAAAACTATTCCATGTCTATCAATCATAACCCTCCTTGTCCAGGAAACCTCTGTTCCCACAAAGCAAACTAGGAGTGTTTGTCCAAAGTTGTGTGTTGTGTAGTCCTGAGACATTCCCTAAGGTGCTAACACTCATCCTTAGTCATCCCTCTCCCACAAAAATGATTGTTTTAAAAACAAGCAACAACACATAAAAAGACCTATCTTTTTTCCCCTTCTCTTCAATTACCCAAGCACTGCATTAAAAGAAGAATTTTTTGTATAGGCCTTGATTCTACTTACAGCACAACACAGGCTGTTGGTCAATAGCAAACCAAATTTGAAGCATCTCTGATTTCTGGATTCACTGAATTATGTTTCATATTGGTTGCTGATGGTCATGTGTACAATTTAATGTTACTGGCAAAATGAACTTTTTCAGCTTATTACACCAGTTTAACTTTCCTATTCATCCTCTCATTCCACACCTTCTCTTTGTGTTTAGAGAGCTACATTCAATGAAGTTTGTGGAGAAAGTGCATTTTGCTGCCTATTCTATTTTTGCTGTGATGCCAACTGGAAGAGACAACTTTAGCAGAACCTTGGTTCTTTTCTGTATTTGATTGTATCACAGTCAATACATATATTCAAAACTTACATCTCCTTTGTTATTTTTTTTCAGCAGGAAGAAATGACACCTTACTCCTTGCTTACTGTAAGAATCATAAAGTTGAAAAATGCTCATCAGGCAGATTTTTGTAAGTACCAGATTTTTTCATTTATGTTACATCATTCTCAAATTACTGTATCAGTCCCTGCTTGTGGTAGATGTGGCACAAATGCAAAACACTAAAGTCACACTTGCTAAGAAATCACAGTTGAAGGCAATTTGTATCTATTTGCAATTTCAGAGGTTTATTTGGTTATTGGGGTTTTTTCCACATTATTTATCTGACAATTTGGCTGCTTCAGGGGCTTGAAAATATCTTAACACCAGTTTTAACACACAGATGTTTATGTAACATGTCCATGACAAATACTAGGAATATAGAGCTGAAATACTTACATACTAGTCCCTCTTAATTCTTTGGTTGTCCTGAGCATCATGACATCAGCTGACTCTTGCTCCCAGGTGAAAGATGTTGAACAGAAAACTTTTGGGATCTGTGGTACATGGTACATTACAGCTGACATGCAAAGTGTTCTGAAAATGTGTGATTTGGACAGCCCTTGCCTGGTGGTTCACATTACCAGAGATTTTTCTTTGAGAATTTTCTCCTGCCATTCCTACCTGTGTCTCATGAACTTGGCACATCACTAGTACCATGGGTTTGCACATCTCTTTACCATACTGTTCTTCCTTCTCTTGTTTTGTATTTTCTTTCCTTTTTGGGAGATCATGATGAAGTTTGCTGAAGCCATAAAATCCTACAGATAAAATTTCTCATCATCACTTTGTATTTCACTCACTTTGGTGTTTCAAGAGCATGACACCCTTGTCAGTTTTCCAGTCAAGTGGAGAGAAGTGTTCTGTTCACATTGTCTGTAATAATGGGCTGCAGAAAATTGAAAAAAAATATTACAGTATAGCAGAAAAGGTCAAATTAATTTCTATTCCTTTTGAGAGCTATGAAACACTGCATGTATGTGCAAGACCTCACCTTCATTCCTTTGAACTGTTGATTTAATTTCTCTTAGTATCACCTTTGATCTAGAATGAAAATTGAACCAGATAAGAACCATGATTCAGCTGCTTATGCAAAGGGATTGCACAAAGTAAAATGATGCTGCATTCTCAGAAAAGTGCTACAGTTGTAACTTTGTCCACCATCCTGAGGACTGGGAGACTTCTGAGAAGTCTCACTTAGTGAGTTGTAGACATTTTGAGAATTCCTGTTATCATCAAAATGTACAACCCTGGAGTAGAGCTCAAGACGTGTGGACTCAGTTTTTAGCTCTATTCATGGACTTGTTGCATAAGAAGTTTAGGTAAATTTATACATCAAAACATTCTGTGCCTCTGTTGCCCTGTCTACAAAACATAGAGTATCTTCTCCAACACATTTTGTTTCTCTCTTTTCTTTTTAGGTGATGTGCTCATTTTGAATCTCCTACTATTGTAAAGAGATTTTAATTTAAGATGTTAGGTGAGGCCCAGAAACAATGGGAAGTATTTTCAGATTCTTTTGTTAATTACTAGTAAATAAGGCTTGGGGACCAGCTGGTGAAGAAAATTCTGTCTTTTCTTTCTGTCAGTAATTCCCCAGCTACTTTATGAGCCTGTTTGAGCTTTTTTCTTAAGGATGTCATAGAATGAAGCACTGTAGACCAGGATGCTGTTGAACAAGGAAGATAAACAAGCATCAGGTAGCTCTGACTGAGTAGCAACCTATCTCAGCTTTCAAAGAAGTTGAAGTCTCACAGGAAAAATAGTGTAATACTCTGGAATGAAAAAACTTAAGTACAGTTCAAAAAAGATATATTGTAGCTTTCAAGTGCTTGATTTTGCACTGCTATTGATGTTCTTTTAGCTTAGTGTTTTTATTTTAGCATTTGAGTGCATTTGAAATATCAGAAAACTAAAATAGGTAGACATGGTACTGTGTGCTAATGAGAATAATAAAATGATATTTACCTAGCCTTTTCTCAGCAGCATGATCTTTCCCCTGGAAAACTGATCAGAAGCATCAGATACAGATGCTATCTGACTGTGAGATATCTGCAGAAGACTGACAATTTTTGTAATAACATATTTCAGACTTCGCTAGATTTTCAGTTTCCCTGTATCAAATCCAGGAGCAAGCCACCTTTTCAATCAAGTGCAGCCACTTCTGACTTGCCTTTTCTGCCTGCATGCTGGCTTCCCATCTTTTTCAGCATGTGCAGTGCTCCATTCCATGATTTTCTCTCTATTTGTTGCAAGTGCAGTCACACCAGGTGGTTTGGTCATAGAATTTCTACCTTTTTCTTTTACTTACTTTCCAAATCCTGGCTTCAAGGAACACCACTTCTGTATATTTCCACTGATATTCCCCACTATCACATGTACCCAACTTAATCTTGGCTTGGATTTTTTTTTAAATATGCACCTCAAGATCCATGGGATGTGTGTTTCACAAGCCTGGGATGAAATCCAAGCTTATCCTGAAATCTGATGTTGCACCTTTGCCTGTAGACAACACACGCTGATGGAGTTTGGCACACAAATAAAAAAATTAAACCGAAAGGAAAACAGTTCACTCCTCCTCAATGGGTCAATTGGACCTTTTCATATCCCTGCTGTCACCCCACCCTTTTTGTGGTCTCCTCTACACTCAGGTGATGTTCCTCTCCAACATCTGCTTCATGCTATATATAATTGGTTTCTGTCTTGTCTTATCTTACCATGCAAATGCTCTTGACAGACCTGAGCTAATTATTTTCCACTGTACTCCTAACTAACCTTTATGCCAATTAGTAATCATGGGTCAGACTCAAACATTTCTGGCACTCCCTGATCTCACTATGGGCACTGGAGAGAAAGGCACCCAGATAAGATCACTTATACTCATCCTGCTGCCCTGCAGGCACTAAGTGTCATCACCAGGCTCTAGTGCTCTGTGCAGCTTGGCTGTGAAGGTGGTGGGGGGACTAGTAATGAATCAATTCCATTAAAGTTTGAGTCTCTTTCAGTCTGGTGCCTATTTTGCAGTGGGATTCCCCTCCTCAGTCCAAAACTGCATGCAGACTTTGGTAAAATAATGACTTTTTAGGTCATTTGTGTGTCTGTCTGCTCCTTCTCAGCTGGAAGTCTGTGCCAGCGCTTTTGTAGAAGTTCATGTTTCCTAACTCTATTCATGGTGTTGCTTCTTCTACAGAACTCCCCATATGTGGGAGGAATATCTGGTCAGGACGAGATGGCAGGGAAAATGGTGTATTAGCTTCTTTTCTTGCTGATGACACCCTTTCCAGTGTTTCCCAAAAGAATGGAAAAAGAGCTGGGTGATGGGAGAGGAGGACCATCGTGGCACAGATTCTCCAGCACCTTCCAGCTGCTCTCCTTAAACAACTGAGTATTGGATGGCCACACAGAGCTGCACCAAGCTCCCAGCCTGGCCCATTTTCACTGTCATTAGTACTTACTCATTTTCTGGCAGCCCCTAAACCCCACAGCTGAAGCTGACACCTGCTCCACAGACAAACAGAGGATCAGTGAGGGGACCTTCCTCATCTGGCATGCCTAAAGCCCAGGCACCAGGGAGGGGATTTGCCCTGAGGCAACAGAAGTGGAAGCAAACCTCTTCCAGATCCTTAGCACAGATGAACAGATCTGCAGTTACATCATCTCTCCACCTCAAATTAGTGCCATGAGAAAGAGCAAAACTCTGCTGGACTCCACTGGTCTCACCTAATCCTGAGGACCTGAGTAAAGAGGTCTCTGTGACAGTACTGCTCTCTGAAACTGTGGCAGCCTCCATGGGTACCAGCTGATTCCACATTCCAAGAGATGACCTTTGCTGCTGGAGTGCGTGTTCAGGCTCGTTAACACGGATGAGGTGAAGAGTGGTGGTGCCTGGTCTGGCTTGACACATTTAGCCTCAGTGGTGCTGAGTGTTTGCAGGGCTCTTCCTGGACTACAGAGGTGAATTTGAGCTCAGTGTCCCAGTAGCAAATTACCTGGAGTGAGTTTCAGGTTGACAGGTGCTTTTTTTCTGGGACACAGTGACTTCTCTGAGAGAAGTCTTGCCAGATCAAGAGGCTGTCAGAGGTAGGGAAGTTAGTCTTGTGCTGAAATGTGACAGCTCTCCAGTATATTTTCTACTATAGAAAACAGGCACGTGTGAAAACCTTCTCATCTGTGGAAGCAAACCTGTTAGTCTTAGCTGGGATGTCAGAACAATCACTCCTCTCCCTTAACTCTTCCTTTTGTTTTCAGATCTTCCTTTGGTTTTTCATCTTTGAATGAAAAGAGACCTCGTGTATTTATAAAAGAGGAGCTCAGAAACTTTGTCCTCTAAGGTCTTATGAAATTATTTTGTGAAAGCTTTTATATTATCCCTTCAGAAGAAATGAGTCAGTTCTGACCCAGTACACTTGGAATCTTTGCAAATCAGAGTCATTCTCCAGAGACATTAAGGGTTATTTTTGCTACAGAAAATAAGTGCAAGAAAAAGTTAGGGACATTACAGCTCTTGCAGGTGGCACTAATGGCCCTGTCCCAGTAACACAAGTGGTGCCAGTGGGAGCACAGTGGTGCAGGAGGGAGAGGCAACCCAGGGTATGAAACTTGGAGCTGAGACTACAGCAGGTACTGCACCCACTGAATCTGCTCCAGGGGGAAAATCCTACTTTGCCACTTGACTGAAGTGGCTGGACTGGGTAAAGGGCTCATTCACATGGGGACTGTTCATTCCTGGTCAAAACATCAATGATTAAGCACAGTACATCTGCGAGCTTTTGTTATTTCCACAAGTAAGCCACAGAGAGCAATATTGTGCTTACAAGTGAGTGTTGCACCAGGATACTGGTAGAGCTCTTAGCTGAGTCCAAATCCCCTCTCAGATAGCAGTAGAAGGTAAATCCTTAATACTGTTTGTATTGTGCTAAGCTGGTGAGGGAAAATGTTCCCAAAGATCATGTCCAGCAATTGAGAAATGGGAGCAGTTCTCCTCCTCCTCTTAGGTGAACTGTAGTAAACTAGGATTCAAGGAGAACCTGTCTGTGCAGGTGAAGAATATTTCACTAGGAGAAAAATATTTCTTCGTTTTGGTGTTACGAAATGCAGTAACAGGACAGATGGGATATTGTAGTTTGCATTTATTGTTCCTATGAGACTAGTTTTTCTTACATGCTTTGGTTTTCAGTGCTGTAATTTTCTCCTTACCTGTGATGGAGATGAGTAATTTCAACATGTGATGGTTCATCTCAGGTACACCTTGCATGACTGTGCTGTCACAGAATAGCACACATAGCTGCAGTTCTGAACTACTTCTTTTGGTCTTGTATTTTTAACAGATCTTTAGCTCTGAGACAGAGTTGAGAAGCAGTCTCACCATCATAAAAATTAAATCAGAAGCTACAATTTGGAAAAGGACACCAGGGTCACTTAGTACTGACTTTCAAAGAGACTGTGAGTTCAGATGTCTTGGCATTCACATGAGGTGACCTCATGTCATCAGGGAGGTTGCAACAAGAGCCTGGCATGGCATGGAACTGCTAACGAAGCCCAGCATCTGCATTACAGCTGGAGCATGAAGAAAATGCAAATAGATTTTTTTTATATTAGCTCTCAGGTAGCAATGAATAAACTGGAACATTTTCAGCAGCTCTCTTGTACACTTTTTTCAGAGATAAGAGAGAGCAATGTAAGCTGATTAGTCATTTCAAGGGCTCCCATATAATAATGGTATCACAATCACCATAGAATTCAGCAGACATTCCACTATCCTGTTATTTTTTATTTATCTCACTATTTGTCTCACAGTTTAGCCTCAGTTCAAGTGAACTGCCACTTCTACAAAAATACATAAGCTCAGTTAGAACCACAGCATGGGAATACTTTCTGTAAAATTAAAGGAAAACATAGAAAATCACAGGAATCCTATGGAAAACAATAACCTCTCCAGAGTGGTAGGGACTGTAGATGAATTGTGGCAAAACCAGATGTGGCATTCTCTTCACAGGAAGAGAATGTACTTTGTCCTAGTGGTATCACCTCACCCCATCTTCAAGGTCAAATTTGCATATAGGAGTTACTAACACTATTATGTAATTTATTTGTCTGCCACTGACTACCCTTGTTACAGCAGAATCACACCAAGTGGCTGAGGTGTGAAGGCACTTCTGGAGATTGTGTAGTCCTGACCCCTGCCATAAACAGGATTGGCTTCAGTGGGTTGTTCAGAGCCATATCCATTTGGGTTTTGAACATCTCCAAGGGTAGAGACTTCACAACCTTTCTGGGCAATCTGTGACTATGTGTGGTGGTGTTTACAGTGTCATGCTAAAAATTTAAATTTCTACTTATGTTTCAGTGGGATTCCCTGCATATTTGTGTCTATTGCCTTTTACCTTTCAATGGGCACCATGGTGGAGGGTCTGACTCAGACTCATTTATTTTCCTCTTCCCTGATCAGGTATTTACAGAAATTGCTAAGACCCTGTAAACCTTCTCTGCTTCAGGCTGAAGAGTCTCAGCTCTCTCAGCTTCTCCTCATAGAGCAGATGATCCATTCCCCCATTTTCTTTCTGGACTTTTTTGTTCAGCTCACACACATCCTTAACTCTCATATACTGAGGAACCCAGAGATGGGGCCTTGTCAGTGCTGAGCAGAGAGGAAGGACCACCTTTCCAGCTGCTGACAACTCCTGATGCAGCTCAGGAGGCTGTTGGCCTCACTTGCCACAAGGACAGCTCACTGGCTTGTGTTCAACCTGCTGTCCACTGACAGATGCCTCTCTGCAGAGCTGCTGTCCAGCTGGTCAGCCCTCTGCCCATCCTGGTGCTGGGGTTTTGCCTCCTCCTGTGAAGGACTTTGCATTTCCCTCAGTGAACTTCATGAGGCTCTTGTTGGCCCGGTCCTCCCACCTGCCCAGGTCCTTCTGAATGCCAGCACAGCCTGCTGGTGTCTCAACCACTCCCACAGGTTTTGCTCCACCTGCAAACTTGCTGAAGCTGACCTCTGTCTCATCACTCATGTTGTTAATACAGATGTTAAGCAGCCCTGGCCCCACTGCCACCTCTGGGGGACACCAGTGGAGACTGTACAGCCTCCATCTGTACCTTGTGCTGCTGACCACAATCACTTGATCCTGCTAGTTAAACCAGTTTTTAATCCACCTCACCTTCCCATATCTATCCTGTACTTCATCAGTTTGACAAAGAATTGTCAGTAGCTGATTTTACATAAATATTTATGAAATCAACACACATACTGAACAGTAATTTTAGAAAGTAACCTCATGATGATATTTTGCCAAAGAAAACACGCCAGAAAATCAGTAAATTCCAGATAAAACAGTAATAAAAGACATTCATAAATGCTGTAGCTGTCCATTCATGGTTGTCTCAGAGCCTTCATACTGCCAGCTTTCTCAGTTCTGTCACAAGTCTTATTTTATACAATGTGTGATGAAAAATGAAATGCCCTTTAAAATAAGGACAAAGCATTTTGGTTTTCTTTAAGAAAAAGAAAGGAAAAGAAAAGAATGTGCCTTTGCAAGTACAGCAAAAATATAGAAATGTGTCCTTTCTGTACCCTATGATACCTAGAAACTAAAAGGGAGAGAAATTATGCCTTAAATCAGTCCAGAAATGTTAATTTCTGAATTACATCCCCCACCCCATCCACTTTGGCACTTTTGGAGATGCTGGATTCATGTTTTTGAAACACTTGAGATTGGCAGTTGTGTGTGCATTGAGAGGAGGGATGGTCCAGATGCCCTGAAACCACATTTAGTTCTTGGCTATTGTACAGGCTCTGTAGATCAGAGGCAGTGATACCATTTATCAGGATGAGTACATCACAGCTCAGCAGGCTGTCAGGCAGCACAGTGAGGACTGTCAGTTATCAAACAGATCAGAAAGCACAGCCCTCCCACTCCTAGTAAATTAAGTACTGTACTGGTAATTGCCAAAGTCAACATATTATCCTGTCACCTCCATTACCTTAAAATCTGAAACTCTGGAATGTCAGTGGAAATAATTTCAAAGACAGGCAGGCAATCTACTGCCTTCTAGCTTGAAAACTCCTGGCAGTGTCAAGAAATTCCTTCAAGATTCAGCATGAAGGATTACATGGGGATCTCCCTAATTGACAGGCATCCTCCCCTGAGGATGTTGCAGTCACAGGGTCTCTGGATTTTAGGCAAAATATCCTAAAGCAATGTGTTCTGAACAAAGACATGGGGATGAACTCGCTTTTAACCTTGAGGAGCTGACTCAGGACCTGTACCATACTTACAGATAGTAGGTTCTCCTCTTTTCTGGTCAAAGCCTGTGTTTACAGAACAGGATAGATCAACCCTTCCAGCTGCCCCTGGAAAAGTTCCTGTCCAAGGTCTGAGAATCTCTTTGGTGTTCACTTGGTTCAGGATCTATGGGAGATGTTAATTTGGAGCAAGTGCAGTCTCACTCCACTCCCTCCACCCATAGGATGCAAATCCTTTCTGCCACTTCACTTTTCCTGGGAAAAGATGTCAAGTAGGAATTAGATTCCCAGTCTTTCAAGCATCAGCAAACACCAGAAAAAGGCTCCAGCTCTTACTGAGCTCCTGAAGCAGCAATTGTACTGCTGGTAGGCCTCTCCCTTCCTACCCTGCCTAGGGAGACGATGATCAAGGTCACTGGAGTAATTAATTCTCTGTCATAAAGAGTTAATAACCAGGTATGTCAGACATCTACTATCTGAATCAGACTTAAACCTGATTCTTTTGACATTTCTCACGAAGTTCAATCACTACAGAGACAATTTATGTGCAATCCCTGTCAGGGTCTGAAGTTAATGCTCTGCTGCCTCTGCCACGGTTTTGCCTGCCAAATTTTGTCGATATTGAGCAATACAAGACTCCTGCATATACACACTGTTCTATTTGCTAGCTAGGATTGTATTTTTTCTTTGAATATATAAGATTATGTATAATCATTTGAATACTCTGCTTATTAAAAATAGTGTTGAGATGAATAAATTAATTTTATCCAGCTGTGTGATTTCCATCTTCCTGGTTTGGCTGAAGTTTATCAGAAAGAACTGGCCATCTTTCACCCATGTTTAAGCTATAGAACCTTTCAATGCCTCCACTGCTTGTATCATGCCTCCTCTGCCAGATATTTTGTGCCTATGTTTCTACAGTAAGCCAATCTGATTGCTATGTGAGGCTCTGGTTGCCAACAGCTTCAGATGAAATATTCCAAACCAAAACCATCAAAAACTGCAGAAATCCTGTGTGGAATGAAACTTTCTACTTCCGGATACAGAGAAAAGTCAAGGTAAACGACCCAAAACCTCTCTTTTTCATGTGATCTCAGTGCAGTGTCTTTCATGTTAGCCCCAAACCCCTAAACTATAAATATCTTCTAGAGCATTTCTGAGTTTACTTAAAATTCCCCACATAAGCTGAAGCAAAACAAATCTGGCTTTGTTGGAATCCAATTTACTCCTGACAGATAGTTGTTATTATTTACGTATGGGTAATGAGAGTCTGACCTCCTTGGGGAAGGCTGATGGGACCTGTGACAGTGACAAGACAGAGAAACTGAAATGAAAATATAAAATTACACTGTAACAGAAAAACACATTTTTTTTCTGAAAGGACATGAAGTAATGGCAGGAGATGATGCCAAATTCTAGTATGATTAAGATCTTTCCTCAGTTTCCTACTGAAAATTGAACTACACTCAAATGCCTGTGAATAGGTGGCTGAAAGCAGAATGTCCAAGGACCTAGAAAGGTGATTATTGGTATGAAGTAATCTCTATTGCCCCTGCTGATATGAAGCAATATAGGACTTTTGGTAATCCATATTCCTCCCTGGAAGATTGCATTTTTTATGAGATCTACTTAAAAGCATAACAGCCCACTCAAAAGAGATCTCGGTTCAGCTTTAATTGATAAGACTAAGACCAGGTTCTTTATACTTGCTTTCTTACTCTTCCTTCTCACACTTCTTCATCAATTCTTTACTATTTCCTCTCTGTCAAGCAGACACTAAGACATGCAGAATGTCATATTTCTTGTATGTCATACATGCTAATGAATTGGATATTTTTCATTTCTTCTCCTAGAATGTTCTGGAAATTACTGTTTCTGATGATGACATCATTCGTGATGATGACCGTGCAATTGTGCTTTTTGATGCATCCAAAATCCCCCTTGGGGAAAGAGTTTTTACAGCATTCCCACTAACCCCAGAGGTAAGAGCTCTGTCAGACATTTAGTACAGCTTGATGTCCCTTCTGTTAAAGAGGTGTACTGTCTCTGCTGGCTTTACCACTAGGACCAGATTGGTAGTAAAGATGTAGAAAAATTTATTAACATCCTGGAAACTGCACATCAGTGACAAAATGCATGGCCTTCTCAAATTCCCGTTGGTTTCCTTTGGCACAGGTCATGCCCAAATTCACAAGCCCCAGAGTAGATGCAATTTTAGGGAAGCTTTGCACTTTCAGTAATCTGATAGAAAAATAACAGTTTATCTAATCCTATAAAAAAGGCTATAAAAACCAAAACAATGCAAGCACAGGGAAACGACCCGTTTCCACAATATTTCCTAAACACTAAGCCTTAGCGTATCATGTTCAGCACATAGAAGCTGGCAGAGAAGAAAGTGTGAAATAGGTTTGTTAGGGAGATTTATAAGCACCAAACACCCTTCGTTCTGCAAGGACAATTGAGTTCCTTGGGGAAGAAAAAGCTGCCTCTGTCATTTAATGCTGATAATAGCAAGTACAAAACAGAATAATTTTATTTATTAAATGTAAAGGACACAGTGCTTGCAAAAATTAAGGTCACTTTGAAAACCTCTGTGCATGCTACTTGAGATAGCTTCTTTTTTTATTTTCAGGGGAAGGAGGAGCTGGAAGTTGAGTTTGTGTTGGAGACCATGTGAGTAAAACCCTATTATTGTTGGCAGCTTGGAGTTATGCATTAGTGCAGGGGAACTTTTTGTAGATCCTGTATCACCTTAATAGCCAGAGACAAGTTTTTCCAGACTTAATATGTGCATTAAAAAATCATTATATAAAAGAGAAAATGCCATAATGTCAAGAAGAGTTGAAAATTTTTAATTCTGTTACTTTCTCTTAAGATTTTTGACTTACATAGTTCAGAGTTGGCTGGCAAATCCCACTGCAGTAAGTCTGCAGATTTACTGGACAGTGTTCTCTGGGAAAGTCATGGCTGAGGAGAGTGTTGCTACCCAACTTGTGTCATGCCTGTGCTACTAAGGCTGTTCCAAGGACTTTCCAGGTGCCTTACAGCAATTTATTAATTTCTGCTGGGTCATTATGTGGTATCTAGTGTCAAGGGAGTATACTTACAGAAATAACAAGGAATAAAGAAAATAATAGTAATAAAAACTGTAGAGAGAATAATGTGTCCTGTTCAGGACAGTATCCAGAATGTATTGTTTATAAAAATATATATTATTTGTTCTTGTTTTCCAGCCAGGGTCCTCCTGAAACCATCATCACAAATGGGGCAATAGTGGTAAAAGAATGTTTTGTTCTTTTGTGTTCTTTCTCACATAATTCCTTACCACAGCTGACTATAATGTCAGTGACGGAAACATTGCAAGTCTTCATTCTTTAGTGATACTTTCTCTTAGGAGCTTCATCTTTAAGGAGAGCAGCGTGATCTTAGAAGAGCCTTCTGACTATTATAATTTTCCCTTGTTTTGTCTGCATCCATTGAAAATGACAATGTGTTTAATATTGCACCATCTTCCCATGTGACAATAAATTAATTCTCACATTCACTGTGTCTGGCAAAAGTGTCCAACACACCTCCCCCCCCCCCATTCAAACAATGACTTTTCAACATCTACCAGCACTGGTGGTGAGATGGCTGGATGAGTTATCTAATTAGATAACTCATTAGATAATAATTATCTAATGAGTTATCTAATTCTCTGTCCTCATCACATCTACCATAGTGTCGTGAAGAAGCCTGTTTGGAAGTTCACTTGGACAGCAGGAGGCAAAAGAAGCTTTTTTCAGGTAAGATTATTCCTTTTTAAGGTGATTTTACTGTCTCTAACAAGGCCTGGACATTGCATCAGCAAAATACTAAGGCTTTAATTGATCACATTTAAGGTGATTTGTACAAAATTTGCAGTAGGGAATGCCACCAGTCCTGCAGCAGGTATAGGTTCAGGGTTCTGACTTCATGGGGAGTCTTGTGCCAGACTAGAAACAACTAGAATCAGATGCTTATACAGAAGGTATCTAAAACCCAAGCTGAGATTCTGCAAACCTGTGCTGCAGTACTGCTAAACCCTGAAGAAGCTTAATTCCTCAGGTATTATAGTCCATGGCATTAACTTTGCTCAGGATCTCTGTCACTTCAGCTTATGCATGTGCACAGAAACACCTCATTTTTTGCAGGGGTTAGCCACTCAGCAGCTGGCTCCTGCCTGACCCTGGTCAAGATTCAGAATCTAGAAGCTCCTCTGCCCACATCCCCTGAGGGGCTGGATCTGGTAGGCAATCTCAGAGCACACATAACGCACACTGGCAGGATTAGCTGAACTATTCATATAAATAGGGTCATCTGCTGCTCATAAGAGTCAGATCTTATTTTAGGGGACTGAGAACTTCTTCAACTCATTATTTGGCCTGGGATGAGGATGATTTACCATGCAAAGTACCTGGTTGTATTCACTGTGTCATGATGAAACTGCAACAGAAAAGCAGCAATCCAAAATTCAGTGCCATCCATGTCACGTCCCCATCTGACTTCTTGCTCAGCACATTCTAATGATACAGTCACCTGAAATGTTTGGGGTTTGGATCACTTTTAGAAGATAGTTTTCCAAATACAAAGGAGGAGGAGAAGGAATTTGTTCAAAGCTACCTTTTGCTTCTTTTTTTTCCCTCTCTCTCTTTTACAATTATAAGTAACTTTGTGTATGCATTTTATCTCATTGTTTTAGAGACTGAGCTAACATTTACAGTGAGAGGATCCTTTGAAGAAACTCAGACAGTTTCAGTGGGCTGTGACTCCCGCTCCCCTCTCCCAGATCCCACTTTCTTCCACTATGCCAGATACAAGCAACCCTCCCTGGATGTTGCCCTCAGAAAGAAGAGGAAGCTTCCCACCCTTGTACGTTACCCCAGAACATGGTAGACAACACAGACAGTTCTATGACCTGACATTTATGTGTGAGTAGGGAGCAAGAAGAGAACATTTCTGTTTTAACCAAAAAGCACTCCATGTTCCTTTTCAGTGTGCTTGCATGTCATGTGGACCAAGGAGGAGAAGTGTCCCCTTGACAATCCCTCTGAAGTCGCTCCCCTCTGAGCGGGAAGTAGTTGGTGAGGTGAGTGTCTGCTGGCCATGGGGAATCCTTTGCAAGCTTTTTGAAATTCTTTCTGATTTGCATGAAGCAGAAACCAAGGGCCATTTCTCTTTACACAGAGACAGTTGTTTTCTAACTTCTCTCCAACCTAGGGCAAAGCATAGTGAAGTGAATTATTTGGAGCAAAGTAAAATGGGAAATCCATGGGAAAAGGGGAAAGATGAAAAACATCTAAGCTGTTGCTCATGCTCCTTGTACTGTCCATGTACTTAAGCAGGCTGGAGGTGACTGGGTGCCACTGGGACAGAATGATGAGGCTGCAGCCTGGCACACTGCCCTGGGAAGCAAACCAAGCCACACGTGTGGGGTGCTCAGCCTCTCGGGCTTCCCCTTCTACCTGATATTGTTATGTGGGAGGCTCTGGTTTCAACACCCCTCTTCAGTGGTGGATCCTTCCAGGGAGGTGAGCTGTAGCACTGCAGCTCTTCTGGTATTTATTTGTGTAGCTAGCTAGTACCAGGCAAGCTACACTGTTTTATGAGAGAGATAACATGTGGACTACGCATGAGAGTGTACTAAAGTCTTAATCTATTAAATCAGTGCACATCTCTGGTTACTATTGAAATATTGAGAAGAGATCTCAGTTTTTTGAGATTCAGAGTTTTGTAGGTGTAATGATGTATTCTAAACAAAATATCAATATTCATCATTTTACCTTTTCAATTTTCAGCACAGAAAATTTGATTTGCTCCTTAAGGTGAACAAATGGTAAGACACCTGCTGTTTTCCCCTTGGTTCTTGGAAATCAAGTTCCAATCCCTTTCTAACTGCCTTTGTCCTGAATGCTGGTCCATCCTTATTTCAGACTATAAAATAAAATACACTCAGTACATAATGCAAAGATTTTCAGCAATGGAAGTTTTTGCAATGGGATGGGGATTTAAGAAAAGGTTTTATAAATAACACACCAATTTTCTATTCCTGTGCTGCAATCATTATGTCATGCAGACATGCTGACACCTCTACTATTTATTGCCAGATGCAGATTCTCAATTAAAGCAACGTTTCAAAACTAATTGAAAAAACACTTTCTGTTTCCCAAAAGGTCTCTTTAACTGTTTTCTTCCACTAAAAGATCAAAATCTGAGTGCCTGGATACTCTAAGATGTGAAAAAAATTGAAATATTAAATGTACCTGCATTTATTGTTTTAATGTCTACTCAAAGAGATAAATGCATTAAACTCAGTGAAGTGATTGCTTATTTCTAAACCAAAGAAACAAATTTTGTGTTTTGCAATATTGTACAGGCCTTAGTAAAATTTATAAGATGAATATGTTACGTTATGTTCCATATTGTTACAGAAGAGAACTTCCAGAAAAGCAGGTGTTTTTTCCATCATGTTGTTTATTTTCAGTAAATGTGCTATGGAATATACATACAGTTTACAGCTGTCATTTAAAAACTTCTTCCTTAGAACGCCTATGCAAGATTTTCACAGCAGCTTTCAAACCACAAATGTAATGCTTATAAGCATCAAAAGAACATCTGATCATGTAAATCTACAACTTCAGTAGAACGTTTCACAGATATCAGCGGAAGTTTGCACAACTTTTAAAAGCCACCTTTGAAACACTGCCCTCTGCAGGCGCCTGGATTTATGTCTGAAAATGATAGGCTGTTATTTGTAGCTATATTTAATTCCAGGCATCTTTGGCAGGGAGAAAAAAAATCCTTTCAGTTCAAAAGCAGATGGATTGTTTTTCTCCAAGAGAAAAACAGAACGTTTGATATCTTCCTCCTTTGCTTTGTATAGACCTGATAGTGAAGGCATGTCTATTTATGAAGTGAAGCAATTAAAATGCTGGCTTAGACTACAAATGTGATGTATGATAGCTGATCCTTGTTGCAGCCAGGAAGATCTAGATGTACGCCTGGGGTTTGATCTGTGTGCCCAGGAGCAGGATTTCATTCGCAAGAGGAAGAAGGTGGTGGCAGCTGCTTTGAAGGACATTCTCCATCTGGAGGAGGACTTGCAGGATGATGAGGTATCTGAGAGAGTTATTCTCTGCTTTCTGCTGAGTGTCAAAACACAACATTGATGGTCTCATTTATTTGGAAACCCTGTAGTTTCATGTACAAGCTACAGCTGAGTTCTTTTCTCAGTGGCTGATTTCTTTTCTCTATTCTAGGGAAGAAATGAGTACTCATCATAAACATGAATAAAAAGCCTGTAGCCCTGAAGCTAGAAAATCCAGCCTTGTGTTCAGCAGCAGACTGCCCCATAATGTAGAGAAGGGCTAGGTGCTCTCAGAACCAAGGCCAAAGTTTCTCTTTGGCCACATCTGAACAGTGCATTCAGTGCTTCATTCCCTCACAGTTCAAACTGGATTTTATTTTGTGTATCCTATGTGCCACCATTTAGGTTCCTATTGTGTGAGCACAGCACAGCACACTGCCAGTCTGACTTCATCTGCTCAGCATGTTCTTGCTCAGCAAACAGGATTGATAACAGAAGTTTTAAGGCAGGGGAAAAGCAGTTTTTTCTTCTTTTTAATTATGCACCTGTGACTGGAGTGTGAAGCCTAAACTCAAAAACAGTCAAGGTAAATTTTTCTTGTATTGACCTAAACTGAGTTCAGCTTTTCTTGCACAGCTGGATCTTTCAGACACAAGACTCTGCCTTTCAATGCCAGCACTAAGCCATGGGTCATTCCCTTCCCCTCAGATGTAGAGCCCATACTTCCCTGCAGAACATATAATCTCTCTATATTCTTCTAATTTGTACATGACATTCATTCACTCCAATGCACAGTAGCTGTCTTTACTGATAAAGAAGACAATTCATTTTTATGAATTAATTCTGTTTCTAAGACTGCCAGTCCCTGGATTTCTGTATGACCACAGAAGCAAGTAATTGCAGCTCACTTGCATACCCAGTACTGTATATACATATGTGGTAGGTGGAGTGAGCATGGTTTTTCTTTCCCTCCAGAAACTTTAAAAGGGAAT
The DNA here is from genome assembly GCA_013400575.1 of Peucedramus taeniatus. Taxonomy (NCBI): domain Eukaryota; kingdom Metazoa; phylum Chordata; class Aves; order Passeriformes; family Fringillidae; genus Peucedramus; species Peucedramus taeniatus. The sequence goes on from WBNO01021835.1 coordinate 421,836, forward strand.
GGTGTCACCAGCCTCTGGTTTCAGGGGTTCTGAACTGGCCTGTGCTCTTAAATCCATCAGTCATGACATTCCTAGTATGACCTGTGGAAAAACTACAATGGTTTCAGCAAAATTCAGGAAAAGAGAAGTTATTACTGCTCATATGGAAACTATGAGACAGCGCTGATGTATTCTGGTCTGATAATAATCTGATTCAGATGAAAGAAGATACCACTTCCTCTAATTTTTTGCTGCTCTGTGTTAATGGTTTTCAAAAACAGCACTGAAAATGTGATAATGGATTTCATGTTCTATTGCAGAGCTGCTTGACAGAGGAAAATATGAAGTATTTCTTACTCTTTACATGCCCCATAATTAATTCAGGTTTTTCTTCGCATTGGACTGGTGGCATGTTTTTACTACTTTATCAGTGCTGTAAATTTCTCCTTCTAATCTCTGTCCCTTCTCAGACCGTGTCACTAAATGTGTGTATTCTGGGATTGAACAGGTACCTGTGGTGGCAATCATGACAACAGGAGGTGGAACCAGAGCTCTGACAGCCTTGTATGCTCACCTCCTCAGCGTGCAGGAAATGAATGTCTTGGACTGTGTCTCATATATCACTGGTTTATCTGGAACAACATGGTAAGACCAAGATAAGAACACAGGAATTTTCCATAACTGACATCAAGGAGTGATCTTGAGTTATATGATCTTAACTATCAAGAAAAGGCTTTCTTTTTCTTCTGTGGCTTGTTTGTTTCTTTCTTTCAGTGGGTATTTTCCCACATTTGGAATTAATTAAATATGTGGATAATACCAAACACATGGTGTTTTTTCATATAAATCAAGACAATAATACACAAACCTCCATAATTTCCCAAAGCTCTGCTTCAGAACTCACACTTTTCCTTGTGGTTGGTTTTTTTTTTTTTTTTTTTTTTTTTTTAGGACTATGTCAAACTTATATGAAGATCCTGACTGGTCCCAAAAGGATCTCAAGGAAACCCTCAATGACGCCCGAAAGCATGTACTTAAAAATAAGTTTGTTACTTGTTTTCCTCCTGATCGTCTGAAATACTATTTGGAAGAGCTGTGCCAGAGGAAACAGGAAGGACATCAGCTGTGTTTCACGGATCTGTGGGGACTCATCATTGAAACCATGTTACATGATAAGGTACAATAACAACACCTTTCTCTTCAGATTTGAATATCTAGTGAATACGGCTGTGAGGAAAGACAGTAAATCAAAAACTAGTTGAGATTGGAAGGGACATCTGGAGTTCATCTTGTCCAAGCAGGACTAGGAAGGGCCAGCTGCCCTGAACTATGGGCTTTGAATATCTCCACAGCTGAAGACTCCACAAATTCTCTGGGCAACACATGCCAATGTTTGACCACCCTCATACAAAATAGATTTTTTGCTTGTTTATTTGTTTTTCATATAGATGCCTAAAACATGTGCCTTGGCAGTACCATTCATTTTGTTTGTTGGCTGTATTATACAGATCTTAACCTCACACCTGGTACAGAAAGAATGGGGATAAAAAGAAATTACAGGACACTTACAGTATGAACAACTTTTAATTTATTCCTCACGGAATCTAAAAGGAGCTTACAAAAAGGTTGGAGAGGGACTATTCACAAGGGCATGTAGTGGTAGGACAAGGGAGGAATGGCCTTAAGATAAAGGAGGATAGGTTTAGATTAGGTATTAGGAAGAATTCTTCACCCTGAGGGTAGTAAGGCACTGGAATAGGTTCCCTGAGAGGTTGTGGAACCCACGTCCCTGGAGGTTTTTAAGACCAGGTTGGATGGGGAGCAACCTGATCTCATGGAAGGTGTCCCTGCCTATGGCAGTGGGATTGGAACTAAATGATTTCTAAGGACCCTCCCAACCCCAACCATTCTGTAATTTTGAGAATTCATGTGTAAATATTTGAATGAAAATCCTGCTGCTCTTTTGAAAGAGCTGCACAATAAGGCAAAGCAAAGGAAAATCACAAGCCCAAAGACAGTATCTCTGAGCTGTTAATAAGACACCACCCTTCAAATATTTCCATCAAGAGCAGTGCTCAGGCTCTGTTTTAATCTTCATGAATATTTCTTTCCCACTAGGCCATTTCTACTTCAGAATGAGAAAACATTCCCCCTGTAACATGATTAACCCCACACACATGCACATTTCTGCTGCCTGGTCATAGCACAGTGGTAGAGACTCCCTGGGATTGCGTCCAGCAGGGAGCTGTGAGTGTCCCCCCCACAGCCCTGTCCCCTGGCCATCCATAGCCCAAGGGAAGCCTGGTGGCACTGGTGGCACTGGTGGCCCAGCCACCCTTCCACGGGCTGCTCTCATGAGGGGGAGCACCTGCAGCTCTGCTTGTAGGAGCACACTCACAAACCTTGGCTCTGCTCCCAAAGCATCCTTTCCACCCTGCCTGAGCTCTGCAGCAGAAGGGCCAAGGCTTGCTGAACACTAACTCTGCATGAGCCTTGTCCCTTCACAGGTCTGAGGAAAAGGTGTCTTTCTGGGCAGTTGGAGAGGGGTTTACTCTTTCATAATGAAATATTTCCTGTCAAGAGTGCTTTTCAAACATTCCCAGACATTTTTTTCTGAAATAAAAAATGTGGGTAACAGCATTTTCTCCTTACCATATTCTTTCAACATATGAATTTAGGATTATTTGTGGGCTGAAGCGTTGGGGCAGGGGAGGGGCAGGGATAGGGATGACAGCACCTTTCTAAACTAAGCAACTGGGGAGCATCCTAGTTGGAGTCATTGTCAGAACCCAGGCTTAGATGAAGTGGGAGGCTCTTTGTGCCATCCAATTGTCCTCAGCTACTGTCATTCTTCAAAACAGGAGGACTGCCATAAGCTCACAGATCAGCAGCAGGCACTAAGTCAGGGTCAGAACCCCCTGCCCATCTACCTCTCTCTCAATGTGAAGGATAAAATCAGCGACCAGGATTTTAGAGGTAACAATATTACAGAATTGCATTTAACATTTAATCCCAATTGGGGCCAATTTAGGATTAGATAAGGATATCAATTCAATGCACAAATACTCTGAAAGGCTAATTCACCTCAGAGGAGACATTTAGTAGTTAATATTTTGAAGACCTTAGTATCCAGGATCAAAAGCGGGACAATAGAAGACATTATGCGCTTCTATAGAAACTGTCAAAAAGTTTATAGAGACATATAGATGTAAGAGGACTATTTGTTCTGCATGTTCACCACTGTGAAATGTACAGAGAGTAAACACCTGCTTAAAAAGGGCATTAATTAGAAACCAGTCTGCCTTAACCTGGCTAATATCATGTTTTATTTAAGTAATTATGCTTCTGTTGCTGTAATCAGCCTGTCTTATGCCTTTTCTTTTAGAATGGGTGGAATTCACCCCTTACGAGGTAGGATTCCCAAAATACGGTGCCTTCATTCGTGCAGAAGATTTTGGCAGTGAGTTCTTCATGGGTCGCCTGATGAAGAAAGTCCCAGAATCCAGAATCTGCTTTTTGGAAGGTGATTTGTTGTTCTGGGAAAAAGTAGTGTAATATAATCTGCTCTTGCACAAACCCCTCTTCTGAAATTAAATAGTTAGTGTGTTTTTATCTGCCAGGAGCAGTATATGGTAAAATACCAGAACTCATAACAGGTCACAATCTGCAAGATTTTTCATTTTCTCCGTGATCTTATTCATCTTAACAGATTTATTGATTTCATCTGTGGTTATGTTTACTGACATGAGACCTTTGCAGTACATACATATATTTGTCAGCAACAAAGGTTGTGTATCATTGCTGCTAAGTTAAATCATCAGCTTCTTCTGCAGCCTGACTCTCTAAAATGCACCTTTTTATCTACAAAGTTCCTGCCCCATCTAGCCCTGATTAATTATTAAGATAAAATTTCCATTTCAGAGTACAAATAGGTTGTAATATTTATCTTTTTTTCCCTCTTGCATAAAAAAAGTGAAAGCAGTAAGGAAATCTTTCTTCCCTTTGCGAAAGCAATCTCTTGCCTCATTGTTCTTTCTACTTCCACCAACTACATAGAGGAAAAAGGAAGTTTCAGGGGTTTTTTTGAGAAGTTGAAACTTTTTGCTTGTATGGAGATTTCACTACAGCTAATCATCAGGTGTAAGGAAGCAACTTAGAATCTCTCTGTCCCTGGCTGCAATTTCCTGTACGGATCCAGGTCTTCCCTCTCTGATCAAAAATGCTCTCAGGTCACCACCCCTTTCTACACTTTCTTCCTACCTTCTCTAGAATGATGCAGGGACATTTCTGCCCCTTTTCCAGTGACACAGTTATTCAAAAGGTTTACATCAAATTCCTTTGCACCCCATTTATTTTCTGTCCAACACATCCCATGCCACAGGGATCTGGAGCAGTGTATTCTCCTTGAATCTCATGGATGCTTGGTATATATCTGTTAATTCAGAAGACTTCTGGCACAAATGGACACAAGACAAAATTACTGACATAGGTGAGTTATTCTTATGTGATTATTTTGTTTTATCTTTTTTTGCCCCTCTGTGATACTATTCTCCAACTGAATTTTTCAAAGCCCTTTTAGAACATTCTCTTCAGGAATTTCCATTATCCACATGTAAACCAGAAGGAAATTCATGCCATGTACTATATATGGCAATGATTTCAGTTGTATATGAAAAGAACCCACAGGACCCTCACAGAAAAATAAGAGACAATGGCCCTCTTATGAGCTGTTTTCTGAGTACGAGGATAAAACTAGAGAAAAATATCCCTGTAGATGGAAGATGCTCACATAGCATTCCACAATCTTCCAGCTCCTCTCTCAGAAGTCGAAGCATCAGAGAAATGAGAGCAAACAACATCCTTGCATCTCTGAACTTTACAAAAAATTGACACAAACTTCATTACTATTGAAAGTCATTCCAAACTAGTCATAAGGATGAGATTGCAAAACATGACACAAAATTAAGAAAGATCTGCAGGGTCAGATTTCAAGGACAAATACACAAGACAAACATAAAGAAAAGGTGGCAAGGAAGAGAAGCATTTCAAAAAGGCTTCCTTATTTTATCTTCTAGCACTTGTAAGGGAGTAATTTCTGGCTGTTAAATCAAGGATTCTCTATTTGCTAGTGTGGTTAAGAGATTGTTATTGTGTGGCCTTTTATGTGTCTGAGATAGAAAATGTGGCATGGGGTAGCAAAGGAAGACACAGTTAAGTGCAAGATATTTAATGGATAAAATCATGGCAAAGCAAAGAAATTTCTAGTAGGTGAGGTAGAGTCTTTTGCAGTACAAACAAAGCCTTTATCACTGTGAAATGAGAAGAAGAAAGAGATTTTTCAAAGCTTAGCTAAAAAAAACCATGAGATTTGTGAAAATCCTGGAAGTAAAAAGAGAAATAAGTCCAAGTTTTTGAAACATATTAAACCAAAGGATGACTGCACAAATTGACTTCAACAGTGAAACCACATATATAAGCTGTTATTCTTTCTTCTTCAGATGATGAAGCCCTATTCCCTACAAGACCAAATGAGCTGGATACTCGAGTGGTTTGTCCTCCTGACAGCTTTTCAGAAATGTTCAGAGACATTGCAATGTTACGTCCAGCAGCCTCAGAAATCCATAACTTCCTGAAAGGCCTCCAGATAAACAACAACTACCTGGAGAGCGAGTTTTCCAAGTGGAAAGGTATGGTGACAACACCCTGCTTTGAGCTATAGTTTAAACCATCCTTGTGAAAAAGAAACAATCCTTAAAAAGTTATCAAGCTAACTGCTTTTTTGTTTTGATCTGGTAGTATTTGAAGCTGTTTGTCACTGAAAGCTAAAATTAGGTAGCAGGAGAGGCTTCAAAATTAGTTCTTTAAAAAAATTCATGAAGTCTCATGACTGATAGGTGAGAAGAATCCCTATTAGTCACCCATGCGCAATGGATGTGGCAGGGAGCTTTGTTTCCTGTTACATTTTTACTTCTAAGTAAGCTATAACCTTTGTAACAGTATTCCCTGTCATCCAGGTAGGGAATTTTTTTGTTCAGTCTGGCACCAGATATTCCATGTAAAATTGTAGCTGTGTGCCATTTCTCATAGTGAGCAAGGCACCCAACATATTTAGTCTTTTTACTATGTTGAGAGAGTGAGGTGCCATTTTAATTTGTTTCATATTAACAGAAAAGGGGAAAAAAAGGAAACAAAAAACCACACCAAGCTGATCAGAGTCACACACAAGATGAATTAAGTCTATTCTCCTGGGCCCCAAGTTAATCCCTTTTAGTCAGAGGAAAATCAAAGAAATTGCAGAGTAAAGAGTGAAAAGAGGAAGCCAGATGAGGAACTGAGAAATGACTGAACTGCAACCATCAGCTATGTAGGTAGGTCTAGGACCCAAGAAAAGTTGAAGTCCCTTTTTGTTAGCAACAGACTTTCCTCTGCATTTCTCTTGCATTTGGCACCTTCTCTGAAAAAATGTGCTTCTTTCCTAGACTGTGAGCTGGACTCCCAGCCCAACCACCTGACAACAGCAACAGACCACCTCATCCTGATTGACACTGCATTTGCCTTTGCTACCAGTTACCCACCCCTTATGAGGCCAGAAAGGAAAGTGGATGTCATTTTGCATTTCAACTACAGCTCAGGTTCACAGACAGGGGTGAGTCTTGCACATTCTTCTTCACTGATTTCTCTGTTTTATCACTGAATTCCCAGAACAGCTGATCCTCTACTCATAGAAACTTTTGGTTTTGCCCAGTATCTGGGAGGTGTTGACAAGTTAACAGTTTGCTGTTAATTGGGGGGTCACGTATCTTTACTGAACAGTACAATATAATAACAGTACTTATCAGGAAGTAATAATTTAGTAGTCTGTACCTGCCCCTTTCTACATGTAAGTGGTTTTAGCTGATTTGAAGGCAGTCAGAAATAGAATGAATGAAGCTAATTGCCTTTAAACATTGTCTAATATTTCTCAATGCAATCATACATATTCCTATGCAAGGGAAAAATGTACCTTCAGGAGAATATAGCTGCAACAATAGAAGGGTTTGATGCAAAAGACCAGATATACAAATAAATGCAACAACAGTTTGCATTTAGGAATGTTAAATTCCTTAGGAATAAAAAGTTGCCTAAAGGCAACTTTTTCATAGCCAAATGTGAAACACAGAGCCAATGTAGATTTTCAGAGACAGGCATGTGGACTCAGATCCATCTCACTTAACTCTGGCTTTCCAAGGCTTGGCTCCATAAACAACCTACACCTAAACTGGATATGTACCACAACCCGTCAGAACCTGTCCTTTGCCCCACAAATATTCACAGTGAAATTAGATTTTGGTCAAATTCAAAGTTCTTCCCGTATGTTCTCATGTTTTCTTTTGGTTTTTTTTTCCTATTGTGGCAACAAGCCCCTGAAAGATGCCTCTAAATACTTCGAAAAACAGGGAATTCCTTTCCCTACAAAGGTGCCAGATGATCAGGAAACTCCACATCTGAAGGAATGCTACATTGTTGGTGATAAAGAGAGCCCCAAAACACCTATTGTGATATTTTTCCCTCTGGTGAATGACACCTTTAGGGAATACAAAGCACCTGGTAAGTTAACAGTTACTCATCACATTAACAGCCAGTGGCCACTTACTTCCTCTTTTTTACTGGATAATATCTGTTTTTCAGATCACACTGTAATAACAAACTTGAACTCTCTTTGCTTAGATCTGAACTATATAAAGAAATTTAAAATATGTGATTTTTCCTGGACAGTAGAGAAGCATGTGGGATTAGCCTTTGACACATATTTTCCTCTTCAGATATTTTTTTTTTTTTGCCTTTCATAAGCAGATTGTAGTTTATTGAGGAAAAGAATATTTTGTTTATCTGCAATAGCAGAAATTAGCAGGGGTAATTTCCTCTCATACTTGTCATCCTCTCCTGTTAAAGAATGCTCCAAGGAGTCTAAGGATTTCATTGTTTAAAATAATTTCCAGGCTTACAGTTAGGCAGATAACCTTGAAAACAAAAGTATGAACCAGCAAAGTGATGAAAATGTAACAGTGAAGCATAGTGAAGTGATGAAAGTACAACTCTGAGCCATTTCAACAGTGTCTGTTCCCTTTGAAATGTAAAGAGTTTCAAAGGTTGAAATTGCCAGTCACTCTAAACAGAGGAATTCTAAGTCCTGGTACCATATCCCATGCCATAATATTCTCTTGCTACTGAAGCTTCAGTTACTCCTTCTCCAGATGCTAAAATTCCTAACTCAGATGGTGAGTTCACTTCAAAGCCCCACAGTATACTTGAAAGCCAGAAGTTCTAGGTTAGTACATGGTACATTCAATTTAAAACCAAAACAAATGCAGAAACTATTGTCCCAATTGTATCAATCCTTATCCTTTTATATTAAGTAAGTTGTAAAAAATAATATGGTACTTTTGCTTTGTCAATTGAGTTCATTGCACATTTGAGGTGTACAGCTGGGGTTTTGAACAGGATTCAAATAGACTAAGGGTATTTATGTACACACACCATTCCACTCCAGCTCTCACCACTGATCAGATAACCCAAAGGTTGCTTTCTGCAGTTGCCTTTTGTAGAGAGAATTAAAGAAAGGGAAAAAGAAGAAAGAAGTAGAAGGAGAGCTGAGATTTAACTTCTGTACTGCTCTTCTATACTGAACTACTCTTTTGTATTGCTCTGTGAGGGAGCTTGCTTGCCTTCTTCCCCTCACTAATTTCCAGAAACAGGGATGCCTGGCCTAAGTCAGTTATCTACCATCAGGTGTACATCTGATGATGTGCAGATGTTAAATGTCAACATACTTTATCAGCAAGTCTAAAAAGGGGTGTTGTTAGGTATGAAGAAAATTAATTTGAAGACCTGCTCAATATCTGCATATTGCATACACTTAAGGCAAGCTTGTGCTGCCCAACCAGTTCAGCTGGTGGCTGCAAGATGAGACTGAACAGGAAGAGAAAGAAGGGGTCCCCGTCATGGCCCCTCGAGCAAAGTGTCAGCTGAGCTGCCATGAAAGGGCTCTGTGCAGGCAGCTTTTTGGGGAGGACTGACACCTTGCAGCTGAGACCTGACCTCCACAGCAGCAGGATGGATGCTGCAGAAGGTCCTGTGAGGCTGGAAAAGGATGTCTGCCTTTTGTTAGTGACTGGCAGAGATCAGCTTGATTTATAGGGCTTCAGTACCTTGCCCTAGCCCAGATCTAAATTGTACAGCATGTGAAGTTTTAGTGCAATCACACGAATAGGCAGTTTTTCCATAGGCAGCTCATGCATCAACTTGTTCAGAAGGGGAATTTAGAGTCTGGGCAATAAACAAGTAAAACTGACATATTCAAACTGCTTAATTTCTGCACTGTTAGGTTGTTCCATAATCAAGTAGAAAGGAAATTCTCTGTGTGAAACTTAGACTGAGTTGAGTGGTGTCAGTTCACTGTAACTCTGACTGCAAAGCTGAGAGGAGTACATCTACTGAACTCCAAGAGACCCCTCAAGGAAGATCAGAACCCTTTGATCCATGTTGTTAGATCCATGTGGGTAGAGAAGATTTCCCAAATGCAGGAGGTCCTGTCAGTGAGGTGCTGACTGTTCCCAGTGCCTATCCCTCTGCCATGGCTCGGGTGGTGCAGGTATCTGTGACTGTGGAGGGTGCTTGTTTGCTACAGTAACACACTCTTGGCAATGTGATGGTATCTCTGGAGGTTGACAGAAAAATCCTCATGTTTCTGGTACTCTCTCTGACAATATTACCTACCATTTCTGGGTTGCTAATGCTCTCTTTCCTCATGCCAGCTGTCAGAAAACCAAGGGTCTGTGGAAATGATGAGGAAGCATAAAAATGTATGTGAATCTGGTTTGAACTGGGAAAGAGTTAGTTTTCTTCCTAGCAGCTGGTATAGTGCTTGTTTGGGATCTGGAATGAGAATTGTATTGCTCTTCCTTTTATGTCCCGTTAAACCATCTTTACCTCCACCCACATTTTCTCCCTTTGCTCTTCTGATTCTCTCCCCACCCCAGGGTCAGGGTGTACTGAGCAGGCAGCTGTGTTGCTTAGCTGCTGGCTGGGGTGAAACTGTGACATGGGATTACAGGATAGCACACAGAAGTGGATCTCCACCTCCTCAGGTCTCTGCCCACGGGTGGGATCTTCAGCCGTCCTTTGGCAGTCAAAGGCACATAATGGAATCCAATAATTTTCAGAATCCAACAAAATTAACTGACCTCTTCCCTTCCAAGAACTATTTATTCTATGTATTAGCAGATAGATAGAAGCTCAGCCTGCTCATACGATGTGTCCCATCAGTGAAGTCGAGCAAAAAACTGATTTAGTTTAGGTTTGTGATCCACTATTTGTGCATGCCTGACCCTAATTGTTTTTTGCAAATTAACCAAGCCATTGTTTGTCTGTTAGGTGTGAAGCGTAGTCCCTCAGAGATGGCAGAGGGTGAGGTTGATGTTGCCAATGCCTGTGGCCCATATTACATAAACAATCTGAGCTATTCAGAGGAAAATTTTGACAAACTGGTGAATCTAAGTTACTACAACGTCCAGAACAACAAAGATTTGATTCTTCAGGCCTTGTGTACAGCCGTGGAGAGGAAAAGGCAGCATAAGAAAGAGCAAGCGCTGCAAAAAGCACCCGATGGCTATGGCATGTGTGTGCCTGACAGAGAGGGAGCCCAGCACTTGGCTGACTGCCCAGCACCAGGGAATGTTAAATAAAGGATCGTCCTGTTGATGAAGAAGAAAAAGAATTTTATTAGGAAGTGAAGAAAAGCTGAGGAACGCTAAGAATAGCACTTCATTTGTCATCAAAAATGTTAAGCCTGTCTGTCAGTGGAGGGAATAAACTTGAAAAACCAGCTCTTCCTTAATGAACTCATGTGCTTCCCTCGTTGACAACCTCAGGAGCGTGGCTAAGGGAGGCTCTGCTCCACTGTACTTGCAGAAGTGACCTTCCAGGCCAGGGCCGAACTGTGTGGACAAGGAAGTGTGAGGAAGTTTACACTGACTGTTTGTGTTCTACCTGCGCTAGAGAAACCGAGGATTGCCGGTCCAGAAACGCAGCAGAGAACAAAATCCATTGTCTCTAAAAAAAAATCAAGGAAGCCATTTGTGAACTAAGAAATATTTATGTGAATGTAAATAAATATTAAATTTATATAATAAACCACTACTTCTGAGTAGCAGTTACAGCAAATAAATAGTTTTCCTATCAAATACATGTTTCAGCTACTTATTTTAGGTGCTTCTTCCTCTACTACCAAGACAAAGAAAGCATGCAGACATTCATAGCTGCTGAAAAATTATTGAAGAAGAACATGTACCTGCTCCAGACCTACATGTAAGCCAGTGCAAGATTCTGGGACCCCTTGAGTTTAGGATTACAAGTAAGACCCATCTATACAAGAACCAACTCATGTTAGTTTTAGCAAGCTGGATGTAAATGCTACTGATAATACCAAATGCTCTTTAATATTGATAAAATTAAAATGTTTGAAACTATTACACTGAAAACACAAGAAACACGGACAAAGCAAAACTGAAACTGTGTACCTAATATCACTCAAGCAAATGTGATTTTTTAAAGCTTGCTGTAGAGTATGAGAAATGAAGTTAACAGAGCATCAACTTTCAACCTTCTGATGCTTTGGTTGTGAGACTAACATGTCTCCTTTCAAGTAAGCAGTCTGGGTTTCTGACAGATGGAATATGTAAAAGTCTACATTTATTCTTCTTCTATTTTTTTTTTTATTCAATGCTACTGCTTTATTTATTAGACATCTTATATACACAAGCCTGTGTTTCCTACAGGCTTCCCCACTCCTGAATTCTGCTGTTGTATTCTTTGTCAAGAAATCCTGTTATTGTGGGCCAAAAATGGAAGTCTCACAAATTCCTTTGCTCTCAAGGTTGAGGGTCTCCTCCTAGGTGGTGCACAGAGCTGTAACCCCTCTGTTTGCCACTTAGGTCAGTGAACACTCACCTGCATGCTCCAGGAGCCCACAGAGCTCCTGGACTGTATGCCAGAGTTTATCTCCCATGGAAACGAGAGAGCAAACACAACTGCATCAGCAGTCATGCTGATGAATGCTGGATCTCATCATAGTATGGGACGGGATGTAGCCAGAGGGCACAGCCAGACCTGGGAATTTGGAAGCACTCCCAGGTTCCCATATACAGTTAGAGCTTTATTGTCTGAAGGGCAAAAATTATTTCACTGACAGCAGGAAGCATCCAGGCAGGAAGTCTGAAGACAAGCAGAACGAGGTGTGTGAGCGCAAACACTTCCCTGCCCTTCCTGCTACTTTCCAGCAGACACGAAAGGGTCATGGAGAACAATGAGCACTTTACCCCATTTAAAAATCTTGCATGGAATAATTAGTATAATATAATAATCAGTATCTCAGTTTTCTATGTTCAACAAGAATACAGAGGAAAATGTCAGGCCTGATCAAGGAGATGGAACTGCTTCCACACAAGGTATGAATAGCTGAGGAATCTGCAACCTAGGAAAAGAACAGGAGGAGTGAAAGGCAGAGCAGAGAGAGATGCATGAAGTTGGTGTCTGTTCTATCACAAGACCTAGAGAGGATCTGAAAAAACTAGCAAACAGCAGGTTTGAACAAAGTGAGGTAGTTCTGCACACATGTAATTAAGTTTTCTTGTTGATAATATTTTATGCATTCAAAAAACTGATAACGGCATTGACTGGAAAATTTTTAGGGACTGAAGAAATACAATGGCTCTGCACAAGCCTCAGTCCTGCACTGAATCAAGAATTCCCAGAGACTTGGAGGACAGTCTGAGGCAGAATTGTACCTGCCCTGTGAGGAATGTGAGCTATGTAATGTTCTCCAGTCACTAAATACTGGATTTAGCACCACAGACAAGGGGGAAAGGAACCTCACTCCTCACTGCAGTACTTAGGTTTTCCACAGCTCAGATATTATTGCAGATAATTAATAATTAGGAGCAGTCAGACCCCTAAAGACGTGGTGACACAAGACTAATTTAAAAGAAATTACTGAAGTAAAATAGAGAAGGTCTAAGTAACTACAAGGATAACTTAATTATATATGAATTAAGCCATAGAGAAAAATAATGACAATTAAAGGAATACAAAACCAAACTATGAAAAGGAGATTTTAAAAATGGAGGAAACCAGTCAGCAAGACCCTGTGTGAAATGGTATAAAATCTTTGGACTCAGCATGGAAATTGCAACAAGGGAGTTGCAAAATATATGCACAGCCCTAAATAAAAGGCAAAGCAAGGAACCAAGAAAAGGCAAAGTGGTTAAATGCCCAGAACTGAGTATTGCTAAAGTCTAACATCTGTTCTTTGAGGAACAGCATAGAGAGGAAGGAGGTTAAAAGAGCACATCTAAACCTGCTGATGTATTTAGAAAAGACCTGGAGCATATTGAGAAAATGCAGCATTCAATATGGAAATGAGGATGAAGAAAGGTACACAGATAAAAATGTGAAACAGTAGATGTGCTGGACCAGCAAAAGGGGATTTAAATGATATGGATGCTCTGTAGGAGCCATAAGTGTGTCACACAAAAGGCACATTTGTAATATAATGTTTAAACACAGTTTCAGCAAAAAATTCCACTCCTTTTCTTTTAACTGAGATCTCAAGTTTTTTTAGTTAGTGAGCACAAACTTTAATGTCAGAGGACAAAAAATACTTTTTTAATTGATTTCCCCAAGGTTGTAGTGAATCTGGTGTTCCACTCCACTAAAATCTCCTGTAAAATCAATGGGCAAGGTGACTTAACACAATGCAGGACCTAAGGTTAGAACTAATGGCCGTATTTTCTACACACGTCTCACAGAAAGATTTCCACGTTATACGAAGATTTTTCACTGTGTTTAAAACAGTTGCCTGATGTCGTAGCTGAACGCCACGACGCTTAGTCACACATTTCTTTTGCATCCAAAGACAGCAACCATCATCAGAAAAACACGAAAAGCATTTGGGCGATTCTACGTTCAGATGGGAGCTGCCAAGTGTTTCCGGATTTCATCGCAAAGGGCTGGGATTTTAGCGCAGAAGATCAGCAGGCACAATCAACCTCCAGAGACGGACTTGTGGCCAANAAAAAAAAAAAAAAAAAAAAAAAAAGAAAAATAATCGGATTCGCAAAAAACATCGGATTCGCAAAAAACACCAGACGAACTTCCCCTCCAGGAAAGCCCCAAACCCACCCGGTTCCAAGGGTGTGTACTGCAGGGAGACGGGCCCCGCCCGGGCCGCTGAGTGGAGCGCGGCAGCGCTGCTGGCACCGCCTCTCG